>CAEMYA010000630.1:1258748-1312978 GCA_903131615.1 Diplodus sargus
ACACACACACACACACACACACACACACACACACTCACACACACACTCTGGTTTAATGTATCGACGGCAGCTGGCAGCTTTCCGAGCGAATATCACCCAGCCGCCCCCGTGTTGGAGAGCCCAATAAGAATATCTGTCCGTCTCCGGTGGCTAATCAAATGCCAAGATAATGCAAATGGCAGGAGAGGGTCAAAACTCCAACCTGCAGCTTCTCACTGACTTAATGAGTTTTATCTATGTTTGTTTCTCCGTCTGACATGAGCAGCAGCTCAGCCACCAACGAGGCTGCAGTCAAACTCCGCCTGCTTCTCTTCATCCACTTCAGATTCAGTGTGTAGAAAATCTGCCCTTTCACACCTTTATCTGATCCTGTGATTAAATATTTACCTTACAATTATTGATAAGTGTGTAACTATTTCACACACTGAAGAAAAGATAAAGATGTTTGAACACTGGTGAGTATTTCTCTGGACAGGATTCTACCAAATTAACGTGTATGTGCAGGATTTTTCTTCAGAATCTGTAACACGGTGTGTCTGTATGTAATTAACCAACAGACCAACATTCTCTGCAGTTAATACTTTGACTCGACTCTTTCTGACTAATAAATGAATCAAACTCGTAAAGCTGGACAGTCTCACAGTCTTCTTTCTTTGTCCTGTGATGTGAAGACGGAAGACACAAACATTTCTGCCTCTGGCTTAAAGAGTCACTGAGTCATTGTTCTCTATTTCAAACTGGAGGCAAACAAAGTGGAACTTCTGAGAACAGATCACAGGTACAAACACTGACGGACGACACTGATATCAGATCCAACGCCAAATAATAGGACTGCTTCATTCAGCTGCTAAAGAGACCTGATGATAATCAGCCTTTTCCTTCTGATATGTAGGATAACAAAGAAACATGAGACAACTAACAGACTAAATCAACTGTGATCAAAGCTGCATCACTACAAAATAGAAACTGTAGTAATATCAACAAAGGTGGACAGTCACCATGGCAACGTGATGCACAGAGACAAACTGCAGTGATAAAAAGAAACGATGACTGACATGAACATGATGTGACAATGAAGTAAACAGGCCATTAAAGGTCCCATATTATGAAAAATAGGTTTTCTCTACATATGTCAGCTGGTTCCTCCCAGAGCCTGCCAACTCCTAGAATGAGGAAAATGTATGTTAATAATATTCCGAGGGAGCTTGGTTGGTTCTCACGGTGAAAAGTCTGGAGACGTGCAGACTGGAGACAGAGACGATATGAACAGAGGCCAAGAGTTTGGAGACAAACACAGCTTTCGCTAGCTGTTAGCCATTAGCGACATGGTAGTAACTGTAACAACACATACCAACAAACTAACATTATTCAGACACACTAACCATTCTGAAACGTCCTGCTGCAGCCACAGGAGTCTGTACTTCTTCAGGAGCCTCTCCTCCTGGGTCCCATTCTGGGTCAAACTGGTTCGGTTGAGCGACAGCATCTCGGCGAGCCATAGCGATACATCTACCGTAAACATTAGCGCATGCTACCGCTAGCGCAAGCGGCATCCTCTCCCTGAGAGTGACGTGTAGCAGGCAAGGTAGGTGTTGACAGACGGAGCTCAATAGCATTTAAAGGTGCAGGCACAGAAACAGCTGCTCTCAGCAGAGCGACTTTAGACAGCTGAAACTCAGGACCACGGATGGTTTGGGACAATGCATATCGAATACAGTGTTGTAGCCCACTGAGGCCATTTTGGGCTAAACTGAAATAACTGATTTGGCTGAGACATCCATACTTTTATTTATGTCGACAGATCCACCCATGAAAAGGTGAAAACTCATGACTGAACGTCTCTCAGGGACACGTGTTGTCTGTTTGCCTCTGACGGCTGTGACGAGGTGAACCTGCACACCTGCCTGTGTCTCTGCTGTTGCCGGGCTACGTGGAGAGTTTGTTGAGTCGCTCAACTAATTTGAAAAAACTGAAACAAAAAGATGATTTGATTTAATATCCGCCCACATATTGAGTCAGCTATAACAATTTAGGTGTTAATGCATTTAAGAGTGCTTGAAAACGAGTTAAGAAAGTGAAGCAGCGAAGATGAAAATCTGCAGCTGAAGATATTCCAACAATCACACAAGTGAGAAAATATCAGTCTCCACTTTTAGAGATCAAACACTTGATTGTATTGATTAATTAATCAATACAATCAACCTAGTTTATTTTTTTGACTGTTTTGCTAAAGCTTAGACATAATCTAGACATTTATTTATTTAAAATGTAAAACACTCAGCAGCTTTGTGTCATGTTTTTCTTTATCATGTCTGTATTTTTGACATTTTAAAGGCCAAATCAATCGATTTACTTTACAACAACTGGCAGCTTAATCAATAATCAAAAAGATTTACTGGAAATTTGTTATTAGTAGAGTAACACAAGCCTTATCCTTCAGACTTTTCTGGGACATTTCTAAGTAATTATTCAGTTATACTGTGAGCTAAAACTCCTCAACTGTAGAAATTCTTTTCAGAAAGTGTTGTGAGCTGAATGACGTGTCAGGATGAGTTTCAGGAGCAGAGGTGACGTCTCTGCAGCCTTTATCAGCCTGAGGTTGACGGAGAGGAAGATGTATAGTCAACTTCTCACGTACGTACTATCTGAATAAAAGCGTTATTCTCACAGGAAAACTGGAGTGGGTCAAGTATATTCATGCCAGACTACAGCAGCGTAGTAAAGTCTGTTTTCTTTCTCTGTACAGTTTATAATGTGGCCACGTCTGGCTGTCTGCTGACATCCCTTTGAACTGCTGTCCTGTGGGGCTTCTCACTCTAAAAATGTCTGCAATATCCAACTCCAAGTAGCATTTTGGCCGGCAGTGGAGCTTCAGAAGCTTCAAAGCACACAAGTGACTCCTGACCTCGGCAGGCATGATCCTCTGATGCATGACAGGCTGGGTGGAGGAAGTGTCGCACCGCGGGGAGGACATCTAAACGAGTCGGTCCAGCCGAGGTGTGGGACAGTGTGCGCCTGTCGCGTGACTCGACTGCAGAGCTGCTCAGTGTGCTGTTTGCGAAATGTAATTACCCCACAGGAAAATACAACAAACTAACAACTGGTCTTGAACCCAAAAGACAGATTCTGACATTTGTGAGAAGGTCAAAGTTAATTACCGTGTGAGACTCTGTCCACGTGGAGGGTACAAGAGGAGATTGTACGCTTCTGAATTTGAATAAGAAGGTTACTCGTGTCACGACTCTAATGTTACACGGCTGCGTATCGACAGGTGACGACTAATGTTAAATATCACCTTAATCGATTAGTACGTGTGGTAAAAATCACTGCTGTGGAGCACGATGGAGGGAAGTTGTTAAATTGCTGTTAGTCTGTTAATCAGCTGAAAGATAGTTACCGATATAATAATAATAAATTCCTTTTTCCCTGTTTTATCTGGTTGTTAATCGAATATCTATGGGTTTGAGACATTTACTGTTTATAAAGATGGACAACATGACATTAATCAATGAGGATTTAATTAGTAATTTGATGTTATAAATTGTGCGCCTTCATACATGTCAGTGGTTTTATACCATTTGTTAGACAAAACAAGCATTCTGCAAATTGTCCCAGTTATAATTATCTAATTCACAAGGATTAAAAGAAATATCTCATCCTCCCTTCAGACTTCACTGACTGTCGAACAAATGCATAACTGAACGACTCTTTTAGATGCAGCACTCATGTTGAAATCACAGTTACTCTTTACTGCTGTAGGTTTGTGCTTTGTGCTAACTGGATTAGCCGCGGAGCGAGTCTGCTGCCACGGGTCTGTTCTTGGGGCAAAGTGCTTTGTGCTACTTCGTTAGCGGCTGACCGACAGCCGGCCTGTTCTTTGACAGATGCTGTGTTTCCAGTGCTGCTGACTCAGTGGTTGTGTACTGGGTCACTAACCAAACCTTCATGTCTCTCTCACGAGTTAGAAACACCAAACTAAAAAAAATAACTCTCAGTTGCAGTTGTGTCCGTCTAAAATGAGGTGAGATACGAGAGACAGAAGAGTCTTCCTGAGTGGACGGAAGAGTGCATGAACAACTGTTCTGCTTCCCAACCAGGAGATGTGGAGGGTAAAGATAGTATCACATTATTTCCTTGGCAGAGGCTCCATCATCACATCACAGGATATAAACTATTAAGACTATAGAGGATAAATTATTAAGAGCTCCATTATCTCCTGAATAAAAACAGAGACGGGCATCATGACTTATACATACAAGTTTTCCGTGCAGAGTCCTCCACAAAGAGCGAAGAGATGTCCTCGTCCACGCCGGCCTCGTTCTTGGCGATGCAGGTGTAGGCGCCGGTGTCTTCAAAGTGCACGTTGCTGATGTGAACCTCGCTTCCATTAGCTTTGAGGAACAACAGAGAGAACAGGGAAAAAAAAAGAAGTTTGCTTCCAGAAAGAGATAAAAGGCGACTTCCTCTCTATCATCCTGTGCTACCATTACTCTGTTACACAACAGCGCTCTAATATGTGAAGAAGGAAGGTGAGAGGTTTGTTTCCAGGAGAAATCCAAAACGTGGGAGTTCAAAGTAAGAATGTGGCACAAGTCTGCCACACGCTGTGTGAACAACACGGGACGTTTCTGTGAGCAACCTCACAGGAAACGCATTTTACACTTTATAGAAAGAAGCTTTAAAAACAGAAACTGATCCTGCGGCGACACAATAAAACACATAATGAGCCCTTTGATGACCTAAATTTACTCATATTGCAATTTTAAATCAACATCTTTACGATGAAAATACCTCCAATGATGAATTCTGGGCACAATATCTAGTTTCAGAAGTGTTCTGGTTTACATTTGTAGTCCGAGCAGTATTGACCAATCATGTTTGAGCTGGCTTTGGTTGCATGCAGGCAAACAGTACATGTGGAGATTAAAAAAAGGTGCAATGCACCAGTCGGCTATCGTCTGATGTCAGTTTAAAAATGGATCTGCATTCATACGCCATTATTTGTCTCTGGAAATGATCCAAAATGTCTCCTGGAGCTGAAACAGGTTGATCGTTGGTCTACAGTGAATGAACAAAGCACGGAGGAGAAAGTCAGGAACATTTTTTGTTTAGAAGAGAGCTGAGAGCAGCTGTATGACACGTATCCCACCTCTTCACTCAAAAGTTTATTACAGCAAACCCAGAAACATATCAGCCAATCGTGTTGTTGAACTCACTCGAGCACTTGAGTTGACATTCATGACTGTTGATGCGGCTGCAGACGGACTAATATGAGGCCTACGAGACTTGACTGGTGATTCTAAACATGCAGTTTTATGTCACAATGACCATCGAAAGTGAAGTTGAACTCTCTTTGTATTCATTTAGTCCGGGTCCTTGGTCTTTGGAGCCCAAAATAGCAGCCTGATGTTGCCAACATGGCTGCCAAGTCTAGCCTGAAAAGACTTTGAAAAAGTCAGTAAATCTATTATTCATTATCCAGATATCTGCTGTCTTCACTGAAGCCTTGAAACTCTGGCGGTCGCCTCCAGAGGCTAAATCCTGTCAGACAATAGCCAATAGATGATCAGATTGCCAAAAATAAAGAAATGACATCTAATCTGATCCTCAGCCGATCAGTCACGCCGGCATCTGTCACTGCTCATGAAGTCATGGAGCCAGACAAACGTCTCTGAGACACGATGAGGAAATACTTTACACATAAAACAACGTTACTGCTGCACTTTTACTCGTATTTAAGGATATCTTACGTTATATCTTTTTACACATCTGGTGAATTATTATTGGCAGTATTGGTGAGATTGATAGTAGTTATGGTCATATAGCAACAACAGTGACTTCACTTCAGTGGTAGTTACAGCGACTGTAGCAGTAACAGTGTCAGTATAACAGCGGAGGGAATAAACAGACAGGCGGGTGAACTGGAGGGTCGGACTCCTCGTTACCTTGCAGGGTGAGCTGCTTGGACAGCTTGGTGGTGATGTCCATGCCGTTCTTCAGCCAGGCCAGCTGGGGGCTGGGGACGCCCTCGGCGTGGCAGCGCAGGCTGGCGGTGACGCCCGGCTCCCTGGCTTGGCTCTCTGGGTACACTCGGATAACAGGAGGGACTGAAGGAAGGTGAGAAAGAGGAGGGGCGACAGGTGAGATGGAGAAGTGAATAAATATGATTTATGTTATATTATTACCACATGAGGAGTGAGGCAACCTTATTGAACGAGAAGTTTCAGAGAAGAAGTCCTGAACTTATGGTTTGGCTAAAGCAAACACTATCAATAAGATCGAGTGTGTATTCAGCATCGCTGAATGCCTTTAGATAAGGTTAACGTGCTCTGTGAAGCCAAACAAATCAGATAGATAAATAACGGAGAGCTCTCCGTTCGGACGTTATTGATTTTGCTTGGTTGCTATTGATTTTATGTAACCTTTTGTCAGGAGGGAGATGAGAGAATAGAAGCAGAGAAAACAAAATGTGCAAAGAGAGAAAAGGCAAAAACTAAATGTCGCTCTAATCTGCGAACTGTTCCAGAAGCCGATTCACACAGTGTGTCCCTGTCCCACTGCTTTACCTCACCCTGAGGCACAAACAAACACGATTGTCCACATGCTGTACTTCCAAGAAACCTAAATCAACATGAATCAATAAAACATACAAATACGTTAATAATATGCATTTATGCATCGGCTGAGAGTGAGCCACAAGTTCTGCTCTCCACCCGAGGGCTAACTTGTTAGAGTCTTGCTCCACAAAACATGGAAAATATCAAAAGAATGAATTTGAATAATCCTTTAAAGGGAGAAGTCGTCTGTGAACGGCATAACAATGATAAAACCTTTCAGAAGGATAGCTGTGAGTCTGAGGAGACTCTCCACAGACGTGTTGACTGGAACTTGGACAGTGGCAGTCGACTGTTTACAGAGCGACCATAAAAAAAGCAGCATGACTCATTCCACAACAGCCTGTCACATATTCAGATGACAGCCTGGCAGCAGTTTAAGTAGGAACATCAAATTTTGCTATCTTGCCATCTTGTTTTGAGCAATCCCTCGCAGCCTCTGTGGCCCAAATCAGTGTCCTCTTTTTTCTTCTTTCTGAAACACACTTCAGAGACACGAGTGCAGGATGGAAGCCAGAGTCTTGGCAGGAGCGAAGAAGGCAGACGTGCTGCAGAGACCATTTCCTGTGGGCACTGGGTTAGAGGAAGTCTTTACTCAGCCAGGTGAGTGAAAGGACTGAGGATTGTTGCCTGGGCCATCTGGTAAGCAGGGCACTCCCTGGCTCGGAGCTCACGTCAACCTGAATGCCAGCACGCCATCCGCAGCGGGCCGAGGAGGGCTCTCACAGCACCCGGGTTACTTTGGCAATTACAGTCGCACAGACACTCCAGTGCGCTGGTGCCTCTCTGCAGTATCACAAGGTCGACTGAATAGAACCCACCGAGACAAATGATTTTGTCTTTCGAGTGAAGATTATTGCTCACGCTTAATATCCTCACATGTGCGCACACAAGCATACAAACACTCTGGCCCGGTTCTGTGTGCTCATGTTCCCTCTCTGGGTTCTATTACCCGACTGGAAGTCGCTCTGAGTTCTGATCTGTATAGACACACGCACACACACACACACACACACACACACAGTACACAAAGAAAGTCTAAAGGTACACATTTTAAATCCATTTCTAAATTCTGTGATTTGTCTCCGATACGTTTCCTTCCGTGTCTGTCTGTGATTCTTTCAAGCAACATTATGTCACTTTTTGCCCTGAAATAACAGCGTCAGCATCTTTTATTTGGCTCATTGAATTGCAGTATGAATGTTGTCTTGTTTCTGCACTGTGTCACATCGGAGGTCGACTCAGAAACTGTGGGAGTCACCAAATCACACCACACAGCACATTTCTGTAGAATTCTGCTTTAAAATGACATTTAAACATAAAAAAAATAAAGGTTGTATATGTAAAAACAAGACTGCACATTTTAGAGTGGCCAATTATTGCGAGCGGTCCGAAGCCCGTCTGTAACCATCAGATGTCACACCTGCCAGGTGGATGATTATCTCAGCGGAGGAGTAAAACGGTTTCTAAGAGATCTTCAGCATCTTTAACTCCAACTCATTAAAAAGGGAACAAAAACATTCATATTTGTGTAAATGCAGCAAGTGAAGCTAATCAATACAACAAAACTCGGCTGAAATTATGATCAGCGCAATGAAATGAAATCAAACGTCTGACTGTGAAAGAGGATTACAGCTGAATTCATAAACTGAGTTGATTAGAAAACTGTATCTCTGGGAAATTAACGGGGAAACTGTTTGGATAACTGGATTATTTGATGAACTTTTCAAGCAACATTGTTAATTATTTGCTCGTTCGAGCTTCCTGAATGGGAGGATCTGCTGCTCTTTGTTTTAAGTGAATATTTGAAACAAGCAGTTGGAGAATTTCACCGTGGACGAGTCAGTCTGCAAATTAATCTGTAACAAAGATTGCCGTATTTTTCTTCTTTCACTGGAGAAGTAGAAGTTAAACCAACAGGGTGAAACGTAACCGGACTCACAGGATGTTGAGGAGTTAAAGACGGTCTGGACCTGGATAATTAGTATCAAAACTGAATGGAGCTGAAGATGATCTGAAGATATAACAGTGCTTATAAATGTACTGAAGGCAAACAAACAGTGATCGCTTCCGTTCTCTCAGGCTGAAGTTAGAAGAAGAAGCGTGTCAGGCTCAGTTTTCAATTAACGGAACATCAGGAGGTAAATACGTAACGCGTGTGTGTGTGTGTGTGTGTGTGTGTGTGTGTGTGTGTGTGTGTGTGTGTGTGTGTGCGTGTGCCTGTGTGTGCCTGTGTGTGTGCCTGTGTGTGTGTGTGTTGGTCTGGGGTCATGGCACACATGGCATGTACCTTTTTTGTTTTCTTGCCTAAAACCACAACAACCTATTAATCAGCAGCCTTATATGTGAGCTCGGATCGACCAGGTTCCCTTGAGCACCTCATTAATAAAATCCTCTCAGGCAATCGCACAAAGC
This sequence comes from Diplodus sargus, assembly GCA_903131615.1. Lineage (NCBI taxonomy): Eukaryota > Metazoa > Chordata > Actinopteri > Spariformes > Sparidae > Diplodus > Diplodus sargus. Next base: position 1,267,778 of record CAEMYA010000630.1, read on the forward strand.
TGCTTTAATTAGTGTGTTAGAATTAAACACATAATAAACCCACAAGCCTAAAAAACACCAAGAAGGCATTGGGACCACAGCGGTCAGTGAGAGAGATGGTGTCGGCACAGAACTTCACTGGAGTAAAAAGTATTTTAAAGTAGATGCTTTGTGATATTTGTGATATTTGTCCTGTTGATGTGAAACTGACACGATGGTTTTGCTCTGAGAACAGACAGACAGCGTTAGTGGAAACAGAAAGAAAAAGAAATGCCCGACATCGTTCCTCCGGCTGCTTCGAGGGTTTTCAGTGTGTTACTGCGTTAATCCATCAGTGACCATCTTTGAGATGGTGAAATGGAGTGAGAAATGTCTGAACGCTCCACTTTGTTGTGTTAAAAAGGCAGCGGTGTCTGGAGCACGTTTCAACATTAGTGAGTGTGAAATCTCTGGATATGTTTGATGAGTGGTCGCAGCATTTCAGCCTTTGTTAGCATGACACGGCTGGATGTTTTTACAGAGACCTCGCGGATTTCCAGCCATGTTTGTGACAACGGAAGTGGACATTTTAAGCCAAAACACGGTCCGTACCTCAGCCTGTCTAGTGATGGAACCGCAGTTCTTTTTACTGTACTGAATCTCTAGAATCTGTTCATTAAAATGATTCGTTCAAAAGATTCGTTCACCGAATCGTTCAGTGCTCTCAAACTCCCTGAACTGATAAACAGCCAAACGATCCGTCATTCAGTTCGTGATTCAGTCCTGAGGTTCACGTTCACTTACTGAGGGACGGTGCGTTCACTGACTATAGTACACAATCATTCGCGGGAGACGCAGCGCTGCTTTGTGTGGTATACATGCACTAAAACTACTACACGGTGAAAGTGTCCTCTGTACACAGTAAAATCACTTAACATGATGCTACATGGACGTTAGCAACACAGCGCTAATTTTAGCAGTACGGTTACTGAACGTGAATCAACTCCTCTGCCCTGAGTGAGTAGGTGACACAGCGCTACTATCAGCACAGTATGTGAACGAGAATCACGTCCTCAGCGACAGTTCTCTGTCTGCAGTAGGTTCGAGAATCAGGAATGAATCACAGTGCGACAGTGAATCCCGTCCTCACAGTTCTCTGAGTGAGTCGCGGCAGTTCCACTCCCGGCCGGCATGCTCGCTGCTGAGCTCAACTGAACTGAGAAAGGAACGAATCAGTTCCTGAAGTGATTCCGTTCACTTCGTTCGCTTAAAAGATTTGTTTGTTCGAACGACACGTTCGCGACCGACACAACACTAGTGGGGTCTGTGCTCCACCTCACCAGGTTTTGAACATCGCTATGACACAACAGGAAATCCAAAATTTAGCATGAAAAATGTAAAGTTGTAACATTAAGAAAGAATTTCAACATATCCGTGGGTTGCAGAGACGTAGACCACCTCACATTTTAAGATCGGTTCAAGACGATGATGTAATTTTCTCTACATATGAGTGCAAATGAGGGAAATCTCAGTGATGTTGGAGGCTTAAATGAAGGTGATTTAAAAGATGCCACATGTGGTTTCTGTTCCTCCGTTAGCAGGCACGCAGATGAGAGTCGACGGGGTCTTACAGCCAGGTTGGTCTCTTGTTTGGAGCCAATACAGTGTAAAGAAATACCTTCTGATGCTATTGATAGAAAATGGACAGTATGATGTCGAGCTCAGATCTCATCTCAAAACCTTTTTGGACAAATTGCCTGTGTGATTTGAGAAGATGGAACTGGTTGGTGCTGAAGATGTCGGCGTATGATCCAATCACAGCCGCTCGCATCGCACCGGAGTCGGAGAGGTTACAGTGGAGGTGTAATTACAGCGTGTATAAGTGGAGGTCTCATCAGGGCTGGAAATGGGGATATAGAGGTTGGCTGAAGTGGTGCAGAAGTTGAGTCCTCTGCAGGTTTCATGGACCAAATTCAACCAAACATCTGTGATGGGAGGAACCTGCTGTCAGCCAGAAACTTTAATAACCAGCCTAGTTTCCTGAAACAGACAAGTGATGTTTCTGTGCAGGTACTCACCCCAGTTCAGCGCCGCATAATTAACTACGCTGGAAATATTCTTCCTGTATTTGAATGAAAAATGAGCATACGGAGTAAACAAAAGGGAGTCTGAATGGAGTTTCCAAATCGCAACAAGGCCGAGTGCAACATCCAGATCGCAGGAGAGCGTTTTGATGGAGGTAAAATGAGTCACAGACGGTTGTGCAGAGCTGCAGACGCGTCCCGACACACCAGTCTCCTCCTCCAGATGTAAGAAACATTTGTTTGGTACAGACCTCAACAAATGTCACGTCAGGATTTCTTCAGTGAAAATGAAATCTGTCAAGCAGAATGAATGTTTCCCATTAATCCTGACTCATATCACAACTGTCATATCTGACCAAATAATCAAAGTATGATATTTACACGATGTCGTGTATCAGCCCGACTGAAAGGGAAGACGTATTAATGGAATTGATTGATATCAGAGGATAACATATCTCGTTGTGCCTAATAAGGAACGATCGACCAATAGGAATGAAGATTCTTACGTAGCTACATTAATAAACAGATGGACGGCTGTCGAGGATCGTTATAACTTACAGAACGTATTCTAAACCATATAAAAGTACTTTAACCTGGCGAGGCAGCTGTGATCTCGCACGTCACTCCAGGCTTCAAGCGAAGTGTTTGTGGTGGGACTGATGGGAATGATTTGACCAATCAGTGTCTTTAGAGCAAATCCTGACAGGAAGTCTGCAGGTGGCAGCGACACAGAGGAGTCAGAACAACAGGCCCGTGTTGCTGCGGTCGCATCAGTTAGATCAGAACTGGGAAATGTATTTTATTGAAGAAGAAGAAGAAGAAGAAGAAGGATGAAGCCGGGCATGAAGATGGAGGACGTGTGTGCGTGCGTGCGTCTGTGTGTCCGTGTGTCCGTGTGTCTGTGTGTGTCTGTGTGTCTGTGTGTGTGTCCGTGTGTGTCTGTGTGTGTGTCCGTGTCTGTGTGTGTGTGTCCGTGTGTGTGTGTGTGTGTGTGTGTGTGTGTGTGTGTGTGTGTCTCCTCCTGCTCGGCCTCAGTATCAGTTTAACTCCCCACAGGCGTCGCTGCTGGTGGCGCTCGCCTGCTGTTCATCTTATTGGCTGAAGTCAGCCTTTTATGAGAGTGCTGCTCTTTTCCAAACAGACTCGACCGGCGGCCAGTCAAACCAGCTGAAAGTCTGATTGGCAGGACTCAGGGTGGATACGTAACTCTGTATTAATTAGTTTGATTTAGTCTGAGATATTATCAAGCTGATGGAACTGTAGATCTTTGCTAAAAAGTTCAGATTTGAAGTTTATTCTTGACCTTGGAAGACTTCACCTTGTGCTGAACGTCCTGTGAAATTTTAAAAGGTATAAAAATTAGACGTGTTAGTCGAGTAAACAGAGCCGCTGAGAAAAGACTGAGTTGTTAAAGGGACAATAAGAGACCTCAGAGCACTAATACCCAATTATTTTTGGTGGGAGAACAGTATCAGTGTTGATGAACATCAATGAATAAATGCTGTTTTCACTGAGTGCTGAATTTCTGCCTTCCATCGCCGCTGATTAAAGATGGAGCGCAGCACCTCTCACCTCCTCCTGAAGCCCAGGAGCCGTTTAGAAAGCGATGGCACCACAGTTTGCGTTGTATCAGCTCTTATAGATTTTGCTGTCAGGTATCCACTCTGAATATCTAACTTACTTATCTCTACTGTGAAAATGTGACTGCTGTCCATCAGTGACTGGCCTCCCCTGTTACTGTCGGAGGCTGTAGGAGGAGCCAGTTCTGTCGATGTGGCTGCCGTCCCCACCGGCCGCCCAGAGAGCTCGATAAAGGTCACTCCTTCGTTAGAGGCCCAATATTTGAGAAAAAGCTCATGTCAGTGAATTCCCCCTGCGACGGAGAGAGAAAGTACATCCTGCGGTGGCGGAGACGCCTATTAATGCTGCTGCACTTCCAACTAGTCACTGATAGAGATTAATAAAGTGTTGTAAATTATTTTATCCCCCTGAGGTAGAATGAAAGAATGAAAGCGTGGTAAGCCAATAGTGACAATTTATTTAATTAGGAGACGGTCTGAACACAGAGAGAGGCTAAAAAGCCTGTTGGAGAACGTCGATGCTTCACCGCTGCATTACAGACTGAGAGGAATATTTCATGTATGTAATTAAGATCAAAACACATTCAGATGATATTTTCAGGAGAATTGTGATAATTGTTACTCGTTTAAAATAAACACTATATTCCACTGACAACCAATAACTGTTTTATATGAGACGAGTGATAAAAATCAGTGTAATTACTGATAGAATAATTTTTAAAAATAAGAGTGCAGCGTGTGTGCAGGTGATATTAATTACAATAAAAGCATATGTAAAGTTTCAGGCTGTCGGCTTTACTTTACATCACCCTCTGGAGCAGGTGTAGGAGCAGGTGTAGGGGTAGGTGTAGGAGCAGGTGTAGGAGCAGGTGGCGGTGTAGGAGCAGGAGCAGGTGTAGGAGTAGGAGCAGGTGTAGGAGTAGGAGCAGGTGTAGGAGCAGGAGCAGGTGTAGGAGCAGGTGTAGGAGCAGGAGCAGGTGTAGGAGCAGGAGCAGGTGTAGGAGCAGGAGCAGGTGTAGGAGCAGGTGTAGGAGCAGGTGCAGGTGTAGGAGCATGAGCAGGTGTGGGAGCAGGAGCAGGTGTAGGAGTAGGAGCAGGAGCAGGTGTAGGAGTAGGAGCAGGTGTGGGAGCAGGAGCAGGTGTAGGAGTAGGAGCAGGTGTAGGAGCATGAGCAGGTGTAGGAGTAGGAGCAGGAGCAGGTGTAGGAGCAGGTGCAGGAGCAGGTGTAGGAGCAGGTGTAGGAGCATGAACAGGTGTAGGTGTGAGTGTAGGTGGCTACACAACATGTTATGTTTTTGGCAGTGTTGGACGTGGAGATGAACTTGTTTACCTGACGCTGAGAGGTGTTGATGGGTGTGTGTGTAGGATCTTACAGTTCAGGTGTGTGACATCATCAGCTTCTCGGGCTGCTGGGTAATCAGCTGACACATCGCTGCTTTCTGCTAATGACGGGTTTCAAAGTGAAAGCGAAGGCCTCTGGCTTTTCTTTTGAAGTGACTCTACTCAGGCACTGATATTGAATGACATTACATGATAACTTGAATATATTTCTGAAATCACTGTGAGCATCTTGAAAAGCTTTGGTCACATCCAGTTTTTTGCTTGCAGACATCAGGAAATGTTCTTCCCACACTCGCAGTGAATCTGCATCTTTCAGCAGCTCTCTAAAAGCCTTATTAGCTACACAGAACCATGAAAGTCTGCTTCGCCTTCTAAACAGGAAAAAATGGTTCTGTGCGTTTCAGAAATACTTCACTTACAAACTCGAGCAAATCACCGTTCCCTTTTGCTTGGACAGTCATAAAAACGAAGGCAGGGAGACGGTTGGTGGGATTTTTCCACTCAAAACTCAATTCAGACAAGATGAGAGAGAAGTTGCATTCTGATGTGTTCCTGAGAGTGTCAGGAGAGCCACTGCCGGGAGAATGCGACACAGCAGGGCTGACAGCTCCATCATAAAGCTCCCCAGCCAGTCGTCAATCACTCAGCAAGGCTCCCGTCGGCCACGGCTCTGTAGAAGATGAGCAGGCGTGGAGACACACACACACACACACACACACACACACACACACACACACACACACACACACACACACACACACACACACACACACATGGCAGGAGACCACTCCGCCATCACACTACTGGGAGATTTCCAACTAAGCCTGGCAGACTTGTTACAACTCTTCAATCAAATTGGACTCGTGGCTGTTGCAGGAGAAAAAAAAGAAAAAAAATGGCGGTCATAACGATTGGATTTTGTGAATTGACCGGGGAACGTGTGAACAACACACACTCAAAATAGCTCATATGATGGTGCGTCCTCTCCGTCACATGTATTCAAACGCTCCCTCACACAGCCGCCATGACGCGCTGCCAACCCACAGCGAGGTTCACAGACACACACCATGACAAATACACACACAGCGTGATGAAAGCTTCCTCTCTCAGCTGTGATTACACTCTCACCTGAGCTCCGGGCCTCCGAGGGAAACGTGGGAGTAATCCAGCTCAGACAGTTTTGTCCAGAGCCTGAATCAAACACATTACATGTACATCACATAGCTGCTAGTTGAGCACTTTTCAAGGGTAAAACAAAAGTAAAAACATAAAGTATAATTCGGGAGCTGTTCTCAAAAAGTTCTGCAGCAGAAATTAAGAACGTAACGGTTCTCCAGCGAACGCCACGTCGCCGTGTGTGCACAGACGTGTCATCCTGTGTTTGTGCTCAGGTTCATTGTCTTCTGCTTCCTTTGAGTGTCTTTGTATGATGTATTATTTACTGCAGGAGTCAGAAGAGTAACATTAAAATTTAGTAAATTTAGTCCCCAGCGGATACGCAACTTTAAAGAATCATAGGCTGTGAAAAAACACTTTGCATTATACACCACAGTATGAAAAATGTAGTATTTCTAAGAAAACCACTGTCAGAATTATTATTTTATGTATTCAACTAGAGTTATGATATTATTAATACGTCCTCCAGTATGAATATCAGTTTCAAAAAGAGTAATTGTAAGATATAGAAACCTGTAAGATTTCTACATGGCAACGTATAATATTTGTGGAGCTGGAACCAAAAAAAATTTGCTTTAAAAACAACCAAACAAATATTCAGATATTAACAGTAACGGTGTAAAAGAGTCAGCTGATCTTTGCAGCTCTGATTCTTCTTCATCGCTCCACAACAACAAGTTGTGCTTCACAGGTGACGTGGTGAGGAGAGTTATTGGAAGCAGTAGAAAAATATTTCGCCTGGTGAGATTTGTAGACAGACCAAAAAGTACATTTTGGACCCTGGACACTCTGTTGTGTTGCAAACTGACACTCCAAGTCAGCGTCCTCCACAGTGAACTGGCCTTTGTGTGTAGAAGTTCAGAGCAACACATCTCAGGAAACGCTCAAGTCAAGTGTCAGTGGTGACGTTATGTTAATACGTAAGGTGACGTACGTGAACTACCAACGTTGTCATTTAAACCCAAAGCCTGATTTCCTGTTTTCTTAAACCCAGTCGAGTGTTTCTTGTGTCTAAAGGTAATAATATGTCACTGGCTGTGAGATGTTTGTGACCGAGGTGTTTATTACTGCTAACTCGACTGCAGAGTCCGGGGTGTGCAGATCTGATGCTGAAGGGGAAAGTAGAGCTTTGAAGCTTAAGGCCACTCTGCTGTATTTGACGAGCTTGGAGTGAGAACATGTTGGCGCAGCAACAGTCACCGTCGCCGCTCTCCATAAGATGCAGTCACATGTAGGCGACACTCTCGCTCTCCAACATGTGAATATCCCCATCACAGCCCAGCCCCGATCGATTCTGCTTCCAGAGCTGCTGCTGTGCATCGAGGGGGGCTCAAATTCTATTTATCCACTCGGATGTATCTACTTGTAATGGCTCCACCTCCAGCCCTGGAGCCTTCCCACTAGAAATATGACATTCCAGGTCCTGGGGGACAGTTTGTGGCCAGGGATCAGCACTCCGCATCCTTCCTGCCACCTGCAGATTACCGTGTGGGTTTACATGGAGTCGCACATTACTTCCTAACAAGGCCCCGCAGGGATCGGCTTGGCCATCGGGCAGATCCGGTCTTAGTGTGTCGCCCTCCTCACTCAGGAGTTCAGGAGCTGTGAACCTGCCCGGGTCACCAGGACACACTGCAGGCCACGAGGACACGCTATATTTATATCATTACACAGTAAAAAGGCTTTCATGGAATGAGACCTGCGTCGTTTGAAATGCTGTATCATTAATATAAGAGAGGATGCTTCCAGGCACAAGCAAATACGTTAGGACCCATTTTCTCACATCTTACCCATCAGAAATACTTATATTTCAAATTATATTTTAAAATGAATGCAGCTCTCCAGGCCTGAAGAATAAATCTATTCTCCAGCAGCAGAAGAATTGCTTGGTGTATTTGACGATTCGACCAAGACTTTCATTAATCTACCCCCAAACAAAGATTTGTTTTCTGCTGAAGTGGCCGGGAGAGTGGACAAACTTTGCAGCCACAGTACAAATTAGATGCAACTTTATTGATCCGTGTGGGTAAAGTGAGGTGACTGCAACAGGGAGAGAGCCATAGATCCAAAAAACGAGCCAGCATGAAGATAACAGATAATCACAGCATGAACATCTTTAAGAATATATCGTAAAGAGAGGTAATCATTACTTTGTCATCACAGATACTGACACATAAGGCCTGTAAGGAGGAAAATGATCCTTTATACAAGCTCACAGGAACTTCCCTCCGACTGCCTGCAGCTCCTGCTCGAGTGCCTCGTGTCGTCAGCTCCTCTGAATAAAACTCTAAAATGCTGTAATCTTGTGATTCTCTTGTGGCCTCGGTGTGACGGACAGCATTCTGAATCCAGTTCTTTCTCAGCTGGTTCTTAATTGAGTTTTAGAAGGTCTCAGTAGTCATGGCGGGTGATAGCTGGTCCCCGGAGACCTCAGGCAGACTCAGAATGTGAAATTCATAGTCTGCAATAAAAAAGGTCATCTGGAAGTTTCAGTAACAATTACGACCAAAAGTAATCCGCCTCTGGAGATTCACTCTGTTTCCACAAACACAATGCTTTCTATAATAACCTGTATACCGTTGCAATTAACCTCGAAGTAATTTTTCAGAATCATAATGAACCGACTGTCTGTCAAACTGAATGAAGACGTGGAGCTCATTCACGTTCAACTCATTAGGACCCGAGTGGGAGGAAGCACACAGTCGGTCTCAGTGCTGCCGCGACACCTTTGCCCTCTCCGAACAATGTCTGTTCCTGCATTCACACGACGGTTCATCATACTGAAGAGTGCCTCAAACCAATTAGCATAAAGTGGCATTTAAAACTCTTGACAAAAAACAGGCATCGCGTTTATCTATTGGTCCTCCAGAGGAATCTAATTCTAGTGGTAATCTTATCACCTGCCGGCCAAATATTAAGATGGCTCTTTGAATCCATCCATCCTTAAAATAAATGTAGTATCAACAGATCTGGCTGCTGTTAAATTTATTAAGATTTGGTACAAATGGGCCGGAGTCGATCCCAGCTGACAGTGGGGCGAGCGGAGGGCAGCCGTGGATAAATAAAGGGACTGACATCTTCATGGATAATTAAGAGAAACTGATTAACCTGACTTTGTTTTCTACGTGCTTGTGGGAGGACATAAAGGTCCTGGTCCAGCCGGGTCTCAAACCCAGGACCTTCTTGCTGTGGAGCAACAGCACTAACCACCGTGCCGCCCTGATCTGGAACCTGATGATGTTAATTACGTAAAAGAAGTTGGTTGAATCACTCAGAAGCTGGATTTTGTGGCCTGTTGCCTGCAGCTCTGCTTCCATTCCTCCCACAGACTTTATAAAATTACCAACTGCTAAATGTGAAACTGATCAACTGTCCACAAATGCAAAAAAACAACTATTGTTTTGTTCTGTAGAAGCACTTTCAATAGCAATAATTGTGAGTGCTAAACTCACTGAACACATTGCACTTCCTGTGACGAGCCCACTGAGTGGAGTGGGCGACATGGCGGAGAGCGAGAGAGACTCACTCACCCGTTCTCGTGTTGACAACCGAGGCACTTGGGTAACTTGTGGCCTGACAGTAGCTGGTTCAACCACAAGGCTCAGTGCTAATTACATCCCAACAACGACCGAACAGCAAAATGTTTTACCAGTACGACCTGTGACATGACACACTGTGTCTGAACCGTCACTGTACTTCAGCAGCTGCAGGAAGACGTCACACGCTGCTGAACAGTTTTTGCAGTGATGGTGACGACGGCCTCCTGAGGACGCCGCACGGTGTCACACAGTGCCCACTTTTCTTTAAAGCATCAGCACTGATGAGGAGTTTCATCCACAGCTATTCACACCAACACAGAGGAGTTCTGGACCTTTGTGTCCTTGGAATAAGTTCTTCAAGTAAACACAGTGATGCTGTAACCTGCGTGTCACGGACAGACAGCGTGTTGTTAGTGGTGCTGGAGAGTAAACAGCACTCCAGCATCCAACTGGACCAGAGTGACATTTGCAGGTACGCTTACATGCTGCAGCTGCTATTTAGCAATCGAGCCTGCAAGCTAACGTTGGCAGAGCGCGTCTCCTCAGCTGCTGTCGGGCTCAGTGTGACTGTCTGCACCGTCGGTGACAACAACAACGCTCACTGTGTCCGTCTATGTTACAGTACTGATGGGATTACTGTAGCAGAAGCAGCATAAACAAGGCGGCGCCATCATGACATATCACACATAAATAAATGCAATTACTTTAAAATAAGCTTTAAGTGTGAAAGGAGCCTCTGCTCATCGTGTCGCTGCGTTAGCCTCTTACCGTTCACTTGCAGAGAGTGCGTCTGGAAAAGTTTCTCGTAGCCATCAGCATGACAGGTATAATTGCCCATGTGAGTCGTGGTCACCTTGGTGATGTACAGCGAGCCGTCATCTCCAAAGTCCTGCCAGAGAGAGGAAGTGAAAGAGAAAAAAAACCTCTTAATGACTTGAAGCAGTGCTGTTGTTGCTACAGTGCAGCGGTGATGTTACAGGCATTTAAAGCTGGAAATGAAACGTTTCAATGGGAGTGCAACGATCCTGCAGAGGGCAGATGAGAAGATAAACATGTTTCATCGCAAAGGAAATGAAAAATATAACAATATTACAAAAAGGCACATTGGAGAGCAATGTCCATCAATCTACATCAAAACTTAGAGCTGTTTGGTGAAGAAAGTGAGGAAGATAAATGTCAAAGTGACTGAAAAATGTTTTTCTGCTACATGTCATTTATCCAATCAGAGGAAAGTGATCTGATGGAAGGAGAGCGAGGCTGGAATTGATTAGTGTAGAAGTTCCACGGTGTGAGCCGCTCTCTAAAACAAAAACAGGGAGATGGAGAGCTGCAGACACGCAGTCAGTCAAAAGAACACAACAACACAAATTGTTGCGCTTTGTTAACAAGCGCGACCCACAACTACACAAAACATGTCGCACTTCGATCCTCATATGGCACATTAACATAAAACACAAACACACAACAGAACATATCCGTGATGTTAACTGACGGAGAGCCAGCTGCATGATGGTTAATTCATGCTGTGCTGTGATTATCAAGCAAGTGAACAAAGAAACATGGTGCTCGACGAGGACGGAGAGCAAACAGAAGAACACAGAAGCCCCCGAAGCTAAAGAGCCGTCGACGGTGTTCGGAGCGAATCGTCCGTCTGACTGAGAGAGTCGCTGCTGTTTGTTCAGACCACGATGCAGTAAAACGTCTTTAAGTGCTTTTATATTTTGAAAAAGTGAATGAACTGTATGAAAAATCTCCTTTTATGGGTTTAATTTTGAATTTATCTTTCTTTCAATAAAAGTTTAAATGTTTAACTTTTACTATGAACTATAAACTTCAAACTGAATATAATTTACTTGTTAAAATCATTGAAAGACGTGCAGAATATAAAGTATTGTAAAGTACCAGCAGGGCAGACGGAGGTTAATTTCCTGTTCATGAGTGCACACGTGATATTTGGACGTCATCACCAGAGATGCAACTATTAGTCGATTAATCGAATTGTGGATTGAAAGAAAACTATTTAGAAATAATTGAATATTTCTCATTCTTCAGTCAAACATGTCAAACATTCCCTGCATGTGTAACTCAGTAAAGTGACTGAGAGGTCTTTGGGTTTCACGCTGCTGGTCGGACAAAAGAAGCAATTTAAGGAACTCCCGTCGGGCTGATGATTAAATCCTTTAATCATGAAAATAATCAGCAGATTAATCAGTGATGAAAATCATTTGTTCATCTGAGAATAACTCTTAAAGGTTCATTTTAAACTTCACTGTAAATCAGAGGAAGACAGTCGGCCATTTAAAGTTATAGTCGTTTTTTATTGAACTGTAGAGGAAATAAAAATGTTGGTTAATTTTAGCACATTATTTATTCAGGTGATTGTGTGATAAATCTTCAGGGACTACTCAGAAAGAAAATAAGTGCCTGTGCTGATAATAATATGTTTTCATGCTCAGCAGCTTTTCACAAACCAACCTGCTGACATTCAGCATTCATTAGGCTTTTCTTCACTGATTTGATGGAGGCCATGTGCCAAAACCTGCTCGCTCCTGATCGCTTCCACGCATTAAAAAATCAGTCAGATAGATTTTAGTTTGAACTCGTGCTGTTAGGCGGTGGATGAATCTGCCCCCGCGCTCCGGTCTCAGACTCAACACAGCGCTCTTTTATTAACGGACGACTCAGCACTAATTACCAGCACTCTTACACAGGAGTTCATAACAAGAAAAGTGCCTTTTCTCATTAAATAGCTTTTAACATTTCAATCACATCTCTGCTGGCTGTTTACGTCTTGGCATTCAGCTTCTCCTTAAATGTCTGCAGAGAAGCGAGGAGAGTCGGCCGCCGTGTTTACAGGAGTACGGCGTGTTTATCAGTCCGTCCTGGTTTGCTGCGATCTAACCTGCGAGCTCGGCGGCGGCGGCTGGAGCTGAGTGAAGCGTCAGAGCTTCACAATATGAGGGGAAATCGATGGTGCGTTTTGGCCTCTTGGGCTGAGAGCATATTGTGTCACCTTCTTAAATGAAAAATGAATGGGGGGAGAAATGAAACTCAGAGCGGTGGAACGAGCCACGGCGGAGGCTGTCGACATGATTCCTCCACCTCACCTCACCACCCTCACCTTAGCTATCAGCAGCACCCAGCTCGCTGCAGACAAAGCAGGCCGGCGTGCCACTACTCGCAGGGAAGGGAGACAAGGGCAGGTAGAGGTGGATTTACAAATAGGCCATAGCCCTCAAGAAACTATAATTAATAAAGCTGTCAGTGGCAGGGCACCTCTGGAAGGACACCACAGAGCCACCTCATTGGCTCGCTGGCTAACCTCTGGTGGTGACGAGGCGTTTCAGAAAATGGCCTTTGAAGGAAGTTTGCAGCTCGGGCTTATAAAACTTTGTCAGAGGGACGATATGCTGAGTTACATGTGAGAGGAACACGTCGCTGAGGCAACACAACCCAGAGTGAAGGACAACCGGACATTAAAGGCTTCGTTCACCCAGTTTTTCTAGCTCACCTCAAGAGAAATCTGCCACAGACGTCGTGCCAGCTTTTCCTTTCATTCTGTTTTACTGGTTTTAAAATGACATCTAAATAAAAAAGATGCAGCAGCATGTGTTCTCAGTCACTCGACGTTGTTCACAGACAGACGGCGGGCGGAGTCTCTTCCTGCAGCATGTTCATGTGTTTCCAGTACAGACGGCAGCGTGTGGTGGTCTGTGGAGTGCAGCATACTTTCTCCATAAAATAAGTTCTAGTTTGACCCAAATCGGTGAATAAAGCTATAAAGTTGTTTGTACACTCAGAAACTCTCTGCTCTGATCGTGTCATAAAAAATAGTGCAATAAAAATCAACAAGGTGTTTATTGGCTGTAAGATTCATATATTCGCCCCCTGAGTTCAGGTTGACTCATCCACATTTCTTTTATCATTTTTCAGGAAATGACAAACTAAAATATGTTTCATATGAAACAATGTTTTTACCATTGTTGGTGTACAGCTGCTGAGATATGGAGCAAGACTGATGTGATAAAAACACTTCAGGATGAGACTTTATATAGTTTAATTGTCTTCAGATCTCTGGTGACGACCAACAATGTCCTGATCTCAGTCACGAGCAGCGTCCTCCACTGTGCTCCGTCAGACGCAAAGCAAACACAACGATGGCGCGCCGTTTTACTGAGTGACATGTTGCTTCATCATCATGAACACAGACACTGATGTTTACTTTGCTCTGCTGGTGAGGGAGTTATTCAGCCTTTTGTCCGGTGCTGAGGAGCACGGACGGACCGGGGCAGTGAACGCATCGTGAAACAGACAAACAAACGATGTTTCTGGTCTTTTCACTGGATTTGTTGACAACAACAACGACACACAACATTTAATCCTTTATCCCGGGATTTCACCAGATTAATTATTTTTTGGAAAAACAGTTTTGCCAGAGAATGACAGTTGCTGTAGAATTAATTTGCAGGACTAAAAAAAATAAAATAAAATAGACAATATCCAGCTGAGTTGATGTTTTCAACCTGAGCACTTTTCACGCGTCATGCTTGTTTTGTCAGCTCCTCTATAGCTTTGTGGGCTTTTTGTGAATGAAACATGAGAGTGGGTGATGTGATGTCAATCTGCTTAGACGAAAAATAAAAAAAACAGCCTACCTGGGACGGGATCTGTTGGAGAGAGGAACAGGTGAAACATTCAGAGGTTTGGTTCCATTAAAGCATTAAGGCAACAGAAACAGGCGGGCTGCTGGTCAGACAGAGTGCAGTGTGTACGCCTCTCTGCAGATCTGGTGTCAGGATAAGACCGCAGGAGTAACTTTGACTACGAGAGTGTTGTTCTTTGCTCCCAAACCACATGATTAATTCAATAAAAACACTTCCTGACACAAGTTCTGGATGCAACACAACAGGAGTCAGGAGGTCGTGTTGGATCTGCTGTATAACGCTGCACATTTATTTATTGATCCTGCGGACACACAACACACACTGGGTCATTCCAGGAGACACACACTGATCACAACTGAATGGAGATATTGTGAATAATCACATACATTTAATGTTTCATCCTCCAGCATGCTGAGATAATATAAAACCAGAATAAGGCGCCGAAGCCGCGGGAGATAAAAACATATTCCGGTGGACACGATAAGAGAGGAGAAGAAAGATCCAGCTCAGATTGTGCTGCTTCCTGCATCGTATCTATTCCTGTTGAAGCTGCCGCCTTCAAAACACACTTTCTATTTTTAATAATTTCATGTTTTTTCATGATGGAATTCAAAGATTTTTGTGCTAAATCAGATAGATATTTTTTTTTTACGGTGACCTTGCAACCAGCCGGGTAGGACACACAAGTAGCCGACGGTTACTTTGTGCAGACTTCACAATATTTCTCTTAAGTGCACTTTGAAACTCTGAGGGAAACTTTTTTAAGGAATTATAAAATATCAAATGCTTTCTCATCTTCAGAACCATTTGCGGGACTGCAGAATCGGATCGGCGCCCCTAAGGGCACACATGTACACACACACACACACACACACACACACACACACACACACACACACACACACACACACACACACACACACACACACACACACACACACTGTCTTTGGCTCGGCCACTCAGGGAGGATTGAAATACTGACAGCCTTGGATGATGATGCAATAGCCGGCAACTGTCAACTTCATGGAATTACAGTAAGCTGCTTTGTCAAAATTTAGAGAGGCTCTATTGAACTCCGGGATACAAGCGCACCACTGGGATTAATGTGCGATTCACTAAGTCTGAATGTCGACAAAATTTCTAAAATATCCACATTCTCAGCTGGGAAGGCCTGCGAGATTAGAATGCATAAACCTCCCGTGTGTACTCACAGGAATATGACTCTAATTAAGGCTGGCAGAGGATACTCACAAATATTAACAGCCAGCAATTATATAGAAATTGTCTGCAAGGCAATTTAGAATTAGTCTGTGGGTGCCAGGTGCAGACGAAATCCGTTCTCCTCTCTGGAAGGAACAACAATGATTGACTGGAAGTCTGAGAGCCAAAAATAAATCTGGATTAAGCTGCCGTTGGTGTGCTGCTCGGGTTCCGTCGGTAGTTTCTCTGTGCTGCCTGGTCTGCACACAGTTTCCTGATGAGCCACCAGAGACTTGCGTGCTTGTGCTGATTCACTTGCTGGTGGTGTTCTGTGTTAGTGCAGCTGCTGTGGAGGTAATGTGTGCACCAGCAAGAGACTGTAAACTCAGGCTTTGTTAGACAGCGACCAAAAAATCAAATCTGACAATAGCAGACCTCCAGGGTCAAAGTTCTCCCGGTTCTGAAGAGACAGATTCGTCCCTGTAGAAGTTAAACTCAGTCTCACTCCATGAAGCTGCGCTGGCATCAACCCAAACAGCTGTACGCACCAAAGACACAGAGGGAAGAGTAATCGTATGCAACGGCATCAAATAGACAATATCAAGGTCCCGGGGAGTGCCAGAGTGGTTCAGGTTGATTAAAATGCAAAACCTCAGTTGTTTCTTTCTTTCTGCACTCTTCCATCTGTGACGTATGACTCAGGCTATGAGTTCTGTGGACTGAAATCAAATCTTGGATGTTTTCTCCGGGAGTATGATGGTTTCAAACCCCCAGAGGCCGTGCTTTGATTGATTACCAGCAGCCTGTTCTTCCTTCCAATGTCTCAATAACAACGAAAAATGAAGACTGTGTGATTCCACAGTGGGAAGGCGAAACTCTGAAACGGCACCGATGTAAAAATAAGAACAATGTCCAGAGATGTAAAAGATAGAGAGACATTTTAAGTCCTTGCTCTATCAGAAGTCATTATTCCATTATTCATACTAATCTATTTCCTTACCATCGCTATACTGAACTGTATTTTGCAGCAGAGGCTTTCATCGCTGATCTGACATTTGAATTGAAAATCCGCCTGTGCAAGATCTGACATTAGTCACCAGGAAACTGATGGCTGTGTGTGAAGTGCAGACAAAGACCACCTCTGGTCGGGACGCTGAACTCGGCTCTGTGTCTCCAGGCAAAATCAGGAGATGAAACAAAAACTCCTTCTATTGAATCTGCACAAAAAAAAGAGCAGTTTGGGGGAAAATATTTGAAAGATAGATCAAAGCCGGCTGCGACCTTACGAGACCTGGAACCTTTTTTCCTCCCACAAATCCTCCAAAAGATATTCAGAGCGCTTTTAAGAAATAATCTGACTTGACATTTCTTTTCTGTTACATCCAGAACTTGCATACATCTTTTTTTTTTAGCTGTGAATTGCTTGAAAGCAGTCAAAGTGCATAATGGAAAACGACTTGAAAAAAGGGCAAATGGTGGAAAAGCTGTTAGTCTCACAGCACGACCTAAAAATCACCTCATAACGTCGACGGCACGCTTTATGGGAATCACACATCACCAACAACCAGAACCAGAGCTCTAGTTTAGAGCCAGTTGATGGTGCCAAGGATGACTGGCGACAGCTGGGCGCCTCTTACTCATTTTAAGGGTCATCAACATTTAATGTTACATTAGTGGCTTCGCTGGGTCTCCCTTTATCTACTGCGACAGTGTTGACTTAATTATGCACAGCAGTATCGCTCTCGTCTCGGTCAGCCCTGACACAGAGGGAGAGGTGAGGCGGAGGAGGTCTGCCTCGTCTGCCGCTCGCCACAGAAGTGTCCTCGCTGCTTTTGATGTGGATGAAAATGACACAGAGGGCTGTGTGAGGCCACGGCTGAGGATTAACACTCGCACACATCCACAGAAACACGCACGCACATACAGTCTTTCAGCGACTTGTAAAAGTAGGTCCCTCCTCCAGGGCTGAACCCCTTCGGTATCCCCCTTCATCTTCTGTCTTTGTCTGAAATCCCCGTCCCTCCCAGCAGTCTCTAAACACAGACACCAGGAACACAAACTGACATCCTGGATTACCGTCAGACCTACAACACAAAACCAGCGCCAACAGCCAATAAAATGTGCTGAGAATCTGCTCCAGCAAAATAAAGTAGAAATATGATGAGAAAGAAATAACGGATGAGATTATCTGAGCTCTCACAGGAGAAGAGTGGACGGCTCTGAAACGGTAGTTAACAACTGATGCTGCTTCACAACCTGAAAGCACATTAATTAATCCTGTGCACGTCTGTCTGTCTGTCTGTCTGTCTGTCTGTCTGTCTCTCTGTCTGTCTGTCTGTCTGTCTGTCTCTCTGTCTGTCTGTCTGTCTGTCTGTCTGTCTCTCTGTCTGTCTGTCTGTCTCTCTGTCTGTCTGTCTGTCCGTCCGTCCGTCCGTCCGTCCGTCCGTCGCGTATCCACGGATCTTTCCATCCTTCTCAGTGGGAGAAAATTCCATTCCAACGTATGTAAACAATATCAATCCGCAGTTTCTTCCTTGTAATAAGTGAAGAAATCTTCCAATGGACCAAGAGAAGATTCTGAAGAAAACTGAAATGCTACTTTTAGGTGATTTTCTCTTCACCGTCCGCATTTATTGTGCTCGCTGAACACACAGTTAAACTCTGATATTTAAACATTTCTCTAGTGGACACCATATAGAATACAGCCAACAGCAATAAGAGATGGTGGGAGTTCTGACCCGAAACCTTTAACTTACGAGCAGCTTCCCTCCAGCTGGCTGCTGGCCGGGGACGGGTGCAGACACCTTGTATTAAACGGGACCTGAGGCTAAACTATTAAGTGCTGCAGCACTGATAAGTTCTGACGTTCAGGTTTTAGTACTTCTGAACGTTTCGGTGTAATTATCACCACGTATGCAGCATGTTGACGGTGACTCAGCGGAGGGAGGAAGCTGATACCATCTGTGTTCTTCATCCTCTGTAAACTTCTCTCAGTATTTCCATGTCAGGAATTATTTTATTGACAGTTCAGTTTTGTTTTCACTGAGATATTATTGAGTTCATGTGCAAATATTACTGCTGCTGCTGCTCCAGAAACAATAACAATTATTTGAAACATTAAATTCTGTATCTGTTCTGAATGTGTTTTCTTTTTCTTTTTCTTTTAAAAAGCAATCATTTAAAAATGACAAAGAACCAAACCCATAAGAAGCATCATTAAGAGTAACAGCAGGCAGATCGCTGCAGCTGGCGCCTTATTAGGTTTATTAAAGTAAAAGGAGACGGTGTCGTACTGAAAACACGTCACCTAGACTTCATCAAGTTCCTGATCCTCATGTGCTTCAACCAGAGTGACAGAAATGAAAACAGAAAACAGGCGTCGGGCTCAAAATGGCGAACCAACAGGAAACAATGAAATCGAGCTGATTTTGCCTCCTCGCATTGCATTCAGTCAGATGTGATGTTAATGAAAGCCACAGTGTCTCACTGTCTGTACAGAAATATCTTATTGGTCATCAGATATTGATTGTTTTGGTTGTTGGCTGAGGACCATCGTCAACCCAAGGCATCAGTATTTGAGCCCAAAAATCAACTTTCTTTTCCACAGAAATGATACTTTAATACTCTGAGTTTTTAAGTTATCTGCCTATTTTACGACCTGTAAACAAGGCACCAGAGAGTGATGACAGCTGGATCTTACATTGACGTCCTCCAGGTTCAAGGAGTTCAGGTATTGATTGTTCCTCTTCCACAGTATCGGAGGCCTTTGCTCCCCGGCGATGGCACAAGTCAACACGGCGCTCTGGCCGACGGTCACGGCGGTGACGCTCACTCTCTGGTCCTCTGGAAGGGTGAGCAGGTACACGTCTGTCGGAGAGAGGAACAACAAACCCAAAGTTAGACGACCAGAAGATAATTTAAGTGTTCAAACGGTCGAATGCTGGAGAAAAAGCAGCAGAAGTTATCGTGTAACTTCTAATTTGAGTATTTTTGCTTGAACATGTAAAAATAACTGTCTGTCACTCTGTGAAACTGAAATACGTCGGACGATTCTTTCTTGCAACAGCTCATGATTCCGAGGAATAAACTGGCTGAGATTCATGTTCTGCCCACATTTTTCTCTTAATGAAGTCTGAAAACAAGAACACAAAAACTCAAGAGTGTCTCAATTAGCTGCTGCTGTGCTGCAGAGGCAGATGTTTTTTTAGTTAAAGATGCACTGAGGCAGCACAATTATTGCAATTTGCAAAGTAATGGGAAGGAATTAAGTTAAATGTTCTGTAAATACTTTGCATAATTTATGTAATGATGCCATAATGGGAGTTCGAGCTTCTCCATCGGTCTCTCTGAGGACCCTCAGGCCACAAACATGAACCTCTTTTTTTAGCTAACTGGACAAAAAAAGCCCCCCGTGGGAATCACCGCTGCTGCCGGTCTGTACTTGCTGCTTTGTAACTAGAAGTTGGGGTATTTTTAACATGCTTAGAGTTCTGATAGCAGGCTCGCCTCTCCACGGCGCTGTAACAGCCCGGGAGTGCAGCCTCTCTGAAAGCTACATGAAAAACAGAAAGCCTGCTCTGCCGGAGAGGTTCTCCATGGAAACACTTGCCTCGACCGCGGCCAGAGTCGCTGCTGTTCTCAGTTTAACATTCCTGCAAAAAGTCTGTACGTGTTCCTGGAGATGATGAGATCCGTCTGTGCCCTCCATGTTTAATTTTTACCCATTAGTGAGAGCAAATATGGGCACAAAGATGAGCGAGGGTGGGATGGTGAGGGGTCAGCGCGGCTATGGTTGGTTAACGCCTTTTGTGCGTCCAGTGTTTTGATGAGACGGCGAGCACAATGTACACTCATCCATTCTTCGGTGGCATTATGTAACACGGCCTGTGAGAGAATGCTTTTTAATCTTTCTCTCGGGTAATGAGCAACGGAGCAAAAGGAAACAGAGACTCAATTTGTTCTGCTCCTAAGGGCATGAAATACAAAATCTAATGAAAAGCAGGTCCGGCAGACAGTGTTCACTTGCCACAGCCCGGAGAATAAGGATGAGAGCACCTTCAATTACAGCATGACTGCGCTGGTTCTGCTGGTTCTGCTGGTTCTGGTGGCTCCGGTGTACCAACAGCTTCTCAATGCTTGTTTAACCTCCTCACTTAGTTGCTGTGTTTGGTCCACTTGTTGTGTCTTTGAACTGTGACCTCAGCGAGCCTTTCAGATCCGGGCCAATCCGCCTGGAGCCGTGTGATACTTCAGAGGGAAGCGCAGAGTTAAGACGTGTAATCTATCATCTGACCCAGTGAAACCCGCTAAAGCCCGGGAAGATCTCTGCCAGGATTACTTTGAAATTAGAGGATTAATAACAGCCGTTTCCTCCGAGCGGAGTGTAACTTTAAGTTCAGATGATAATAATGTGATGAGTGGATCCAACTCTGCTAATTTATGGGGCGAGATTTTAAACACAACACCAACAACTTGACGTCCTTTTTTAATTATTGAATTATTTCACATCTGTTCTTTTTTTATATTTTTATATTTGCAGCATAAATACTCATTTATTCCTTCTTTTTTTTGCTGTTGCTCATTAAGTGGGCCGCTTACTCAGAAGCTCATTTACATTTTCTAATCTTTGCATTTCCCTTTTGTCTCTTCACTGTGTATTAATAGACTCGGTACTGGAAACTGTGGTTTTCTACTTGCTCTGTCAGCAGGAGACTGAAGAACTCCGGGTCCAGCTGTAAATCACGTTCGCCAGGCTGCTACTTCTGAAAATAGTTTATTTAAAGAGATGAAACTTCTCTCATTGCTTTCTCAACTTGAATGTAATTCAGTGGAACACTGACTGTTTAGAGCCAACAGCTCTGTGACAGAGTTGACATAAATTGAACATTATCAGCTCCGTGGAGCCGGTGTTCATTGCCTGGCTGTTGCATCATGGGATATGGTTGCTGTGCCCACGACCATGAATGTGTGTACCTGTGGGCAATCTTTAGACATAAAGTCATTTTTGACAGGTAAAGGTAAAGACAGTCCAACATGGCCTGCACAGCCTCCGATCCTGGATCCTGTCCTCCCGGGGCTGTCGGCCGGTCCGTCTGCATGGTCAAAGGTTGTCGCACACGAGAAATGATTCGTCACATGGAACCATCTAGAAAGGCGCCATGAGAAGCTCCGTCCATCATGGCTAACTTCAATCAGTCAGATCGACAGCAGGAGAGCACAAACAGCTGAACCTGCTGGTGGATCGACCTCAAACCAACGTCAGGCGAGAGAAGAGTGAACACACGTTCTCCATCCACGGACGTTCTCTGCTCACCGAATACTCGCTATCACACCTGTAGCTATCATCGTTGCAGCTCAAAGCCCGGCGAGACGGATTCACAAGTGAAATATATTTCAGTAATAAAGCTGGAACACAGTTTGAGTGAGCTGCGTCTGAATGACGATGACAATAATTCTTGTCGGGCTTGGATGACACACTTTGTTCTGTGTTTAACTGCAGTAGAGAGATAGGAGGTTCAAAATAAAGTGTTTCATTATTATTATGCACATCAAATCATCACACACACACACACACACACACACACACACACACACACACACACAGAGTTAGAGATGAGAAAAGAGTTTAAACACTCACTAATGAGGCAATCAGTCTTTCATTTCTCAAAAGCAAACATGAACGTATTCATTCATTAGTCAGTCTCTTTCATTGGTTGATGATAAAATGTCTTGTGACGGCGGCTCACAGGGAGACTCATCTCGTCACAAACTAACCTGCTACTCGCACTGAACTAGAAAAGGGAGGTTTAAATGGTACATGAAAAGCAATAACCATCTCATAAAGCGACTGAAACATTTCCCCAGTGCACATCATAATGTGACAGAAATCATTTGATGGCAGTCGTTTGATCAGTTTAGAGCTGTTTGTATGTAATAAAGAGGGTGATGTGAGAGCCAGCACGGACACACACAAAACAAACGACTGGAAAGAGATGAAAAATGTTGTGGAACAAAAACTTCGCCTCATTAAAACGGCTTTTGATCTAGTGAGGCTAAAGTGGAGCAACTTAAAGTGTGTTAAAGTTCAGAAGAAGAGTAATTCTAAAAACAAATTGGTTGAGTTTACTGATGTGCTGCTGTCATTTGAAAGCGATAACACATTCACTCTTCACACCTTCACAACGTGCGTCTGAAGCAGGAGATCACAACAAACAGCAGACCGACTCTGCAGTCATCCCACCTCTCATTATTACACTCTGGTGGATTTTTCTCATTTAGCACGATGGAACAAAGTGAAACTTAACAGCGAAAGCACAACCTGTTCTGAGCTGAGGTGAGAGAGCGCTGCTCTCAGAGAACGCTGGACTAAATTGCTTCAGACCTTCTGACACCAAACATGAGCCAACAGAAATGGTTTATTTCATTTCATTTGTGTAGCACTGACAATCAGTTATATCAATTATAGGAATGTTCCAGATGGCTCAAAGTTTCAAAGCTACTTTCATGATGGTTCTGGAAACCATCGATATGCTGCAACTTTACATTTCTTTACGTTAAATTTTAAATGTTACGATGTTTGTTTTGAAAGATTACAACAGAGGCAGTGAACGCACCTCTGATTCTGGTAACAACCTCCTCTCACCTTCTCTCCTTCTAATAAGTTTGAATTGGGATTTAAATCTGTTCAGACTGTCTGACATTTGAGTTAGCTGAAGATTTACAGGCGTTTAAGGTTAAATGAAATATTAACAGTTAAATGCTGCAAGAAAATGGTGGTTAAAGTTAAGTGTGGATTCATCAAACCCCCCAAAAAAATGCAAATATGTTGATGTCAAGCAGAAAAAATGTTAAAAATTGGAAACAAAAGAAGAACAGAGTGAGGAAATGAAAACACGTTAAATCGGCTCTGATGCAGAAAGTGAAGAATCAAGAAAAGTTGATATTCCAACCGTCACGCTCGGCTAATCCGAGAGCCGCCTCCTCCACCGACACCATTAACACTACAGCCAGCAGATCAACACACCGTGCAGCCACTCGGTGCTCCTCGTGGTGCTGAGGTGGTGTTGGGCGGACACGCTGACAAAAATCTCCTTCAATAATGTCCTCCCTAACCATTCAATTACAGCCCTCTTGTATCTTAATGCTTTCGGAATACGCTGCAAGCAACAAACTCGATTTGCTGCTGATCCCTTGGGGAATAGAAAAGTGTGAAGTTATCGGGAGAATTTAAAAGAAGAAAGTCGGCAGACAGGCGGCCAGGCAGGCTCCATCATAGCTTCGGCTGGTGGATGGAGGAAGGAGGGGAGGGAGGAAGGAAGAGAAGCGAGTATCCGACCTGAATGAGAAACTCTCCTCAGAGAGATGGGAGTCTGGGCTGCTGGAACTGACTCAAACACTCCGAGTCCAGCACCTCCTCTGTGAGAGATTTATCAGCGGAGGAAGTGGCCTTGGCTCCTCTTTTTGGTCTGATTTGAGGCCTGAGGGGACTCAGCCTCCTGGGAAGGATCAACCTTCACCGTCCAACCTGTAATTAGTGATTAACGGTGAAGTCCAGACTTTTGATTTACTCTGCTCTGCTCCCAGAATGGGATGTTGGTCAGTGCCACGGCGAGAGGTAAATCACCTATTGCACTGGAGGCAACAAGCTTGTCAGGGAAAATAGCCTGGGCCTGCAGGACGTTGTGAGGGGCCGGCTGTATGAAGACAAATTGCACCAAGGTTGCTTAGCCAACCCCCTTACTCCATCCTCGATCATGCTCCGTCGCTCTCCTTCTCCAACACATGCTCGCTCGCTCTGTCTCCCTTCACAAAGTCTCTCATTCCTCTAACGCTCTCCCTCTCTCTCCCCTCAGTGGCGTTCAGTGTTACTGGGGCTGAACAGTCGTGTACCCCCAATTGCTTTGAGTTTGACATTTTGAAGTGGAGATAAAAGTATTTTCCCTGATGCTGAGTATTCATAGCCCATACGCAAACACTCAAAGGGGAAAAAACACCCGAAAAACAGAATACACATTCATGTGAGCAGCCTCTGATCTTGGATGGTTGGGTTGATTTGTGCGCGCTCTCTCCCAAAGCAAGAAGAATGGAGTTTCTGTTTTTGATTTGGAAGATGAGCGACTCAGTGGACTTGAATGTTTGACAGAGAAAGAAAATAGTTTTGAGAGCTGAAACACACGTAGTCCCTTTGTTTTCCCAAGGAAAATACTTCTCTTTGCTTTTAATGCGGCGCTGCTGCTACAAATCGCACGACTAAACAAAGTATCTGCTTTACAACGAGGAGACAATAACAAAACGCTAATCTGGTGATTTTCATTACCCATAAAAACGCGTATGTTGCATGGGAGGGATCACGTCTTCGCGCTGTTCAAGGTTGTATTTTCTTCTTCAGCTCTTAACAGACACACAGTCAGTTCAGCAGAACAAAGATGTCCCTGACTGTAATGTTGAGTGAGGAAACACAAATGGAAGCATGTCTGACTGTATGATCATTTTGTTGGAGTCAGAAGAAGAAAGAGGGACACAGAAAATCCGTCCGTACAGAACCTTAATGTAACAGTGTGTAGCACCTCATAATGTATTTCTTATACAGGTTACAGTGTTGAATAGGCAGTTATTATAGCCTACATCTGTAAGTAATAATGATAATGATCAAAGCAGATAATTAAAAAACTTTCCCTCCCTTCCTGGTGTTTCTCTGTGGTGTCACTGTTTCAAGGACAGCGTTAGCAGCTAGGCTAACACTAACAACCAGGCTAATACCAACAGTCAGGCTAACACCAACAGCCAGGCTAAAACTAACAGCCAGGCTAACACCAACAGTCAGGCTAACACCAACAGCTAGGCTAACACCAACAGCTCGGCTAACACCAACAGCTCGGCTAACACCAACAGCTCGGCTAACACTAACAGCCATGCTAACACCAACAGTCAGGCTAACACCAACAGCTAGGCTAACACCAACAGCTCGGCTAACACTAACAGCCAGGCTAACACCAACAGCCAGGCTAACACCAACAGCCAGGCTTACACTAACAGCTCGGCTAAAACCAACAGTCAGGCTAACACTAACAACTCGGCTAACACTAACAGCCAGGCCGACACCAACAGCCAGGCCGACACCAACAGCCAGGCTAACACCAACAGCTCGGCTAACACCAACAGCTCGGCTAACACTAACAGCCAGGCTAACACCAACAGCGAGGCTAACACTAACAGCCAGGCTAACACTAACAGCTAGGCAAACACTAACAGCTCGGCTACTGTCCACAGCAAAAAACAACCACAAGAATTTGGCCTAAAAACTGTGATCTCAGGAATGTGAAAGGCAGTGAAACACCGAGTTGTGTTATTAAATTGGTACCTAACTTTTGCATGCCTTTGGATTGTGGGAGAAACCCACACAGACACGGGGAGAATGGTTTGCACAGTTATTCCACAGCTACCTGGGGATAGCAACCAGGGGAGACTGTGCTCTGCCTGGTTGCTCAGTGGCAGACATGCTTCTGTTGCTTCTTAATAAAACCTTTATTTTGGGGGAAAATTGAGCCTGGTGGCCGACTGAATAGCAAAGTGAAAGCAAGACTTATACGGAGCCAAACTATTTGTTGAGGTCTGAAAGTTTGACCTTTGTTTTGTTTATAAAAACCATTCATAAAACCACTGGGGTTTGTCAATTTTACCAGCACTTTTCTTTGTGTATTAGGTGCTATTAATTTATAACTTGTGCAAAAATATCTTAACACATAAATATAAACAGACACCACAACAGACAGGAACATATAAAGTCCGAGGTTTGTTTTCTCAGCATCAGACTCGTAATTAAGATCTTTGAAGTTATTAACTTCAGTCACACTCCACATCTGCACTGATCAATGTAAATACATTCATGTTTGTTTACATGGAGAACTCAGCAGCTCGACTTCAGGTCGAAGCACTTTGGCATCATTTCGAGGGCAGAACAGACTTTGATGTTGATTCTGAGCTTTTCCACTTAAATGAGATTATTTTAAAACGCTCCCAATCCAAGAAAAATACCCGGCGCACGACGACAGTGACCAGCCGCTCAGTATCTGTCAGCATCTCCTGTCTCACCGTTCTGCCTCTGCAGAACCAGAGCACATGATTGTGTGTTCTGCAGAATTATTGCTATAACACATTCAAAAATGCAGAAATTACAGGTGTTAGGTAAAAGGCGGGAGGATAACAATTACCCTCCTTCTCTCTCCTCCCACAAACATTATAAACATCAAGATGGCTGTAAAATATTAACAAACGGCGTTAGCGAGAGCATTACCTCTGCTGATCACCCTCCAGCCTGCTTCCAAAGCAGCTGTTGGTGGAGATCCTGAGGGACGGCCAGCATTAGTATGCAACAGAGCCTAAGAGGAGCTCTAATTGGATTAATTTTATCACAGCTACCTTGTGGAAAACAACTAATGAAAAATCCCCTATCTCACTGCAATAAGTAGATCATAGAGCACTTAAGCTATAGCATAAGAGAGACTGACTCAGTGTTTCCATCGTATTTCACCCACATACGCCTGCGTGACTTCAAACTATATCAGACTGCACTGTTCTGTATTTTATTGAGGGTTTAATGTAAAGCCTGAACCTGTGTGTGTGTGTGTGTGTGTGTGTGTGTTACATGTTCCACCTCTTCCCTGTACTTCTATTTATCCACCTAGATGTTTTGTTAGAATTGTCGAGTTTTATAGATGACGGCCGTCTCTTGAACATTATGGAACCAGATGGCGCTCAGCTTGTGGTGCTCAAAGTGCAAAACAAAAGAAAGAAAAACATTTGAAAGACTCAAACACAACGTGTCCTTCCAGAAGTCAACTCAAGATGATTCACAGAGCTGGTTTTGAGCAGTTTAATGTAGGAACACTCACAGTTATTGTATCTCCTCGAGCTTGTGACAGCGAGCGGTTGAGCTGTGATGTAAGTTAGCTAAATTGCGTAGCGTCTTGTCCATGAGTGGATCCTTCGTAGCAGTCATAAGAAAACAAATGAGTTCCTTACTGAAACTGGTTGCAGCAACGTCTGTGGATTATTTTGCGTCACTGTTGCAAATATTATCTTTGCACATCAACGTAGGGTCTCAGGAGTTCTGGAGACTTGGATCATGTCACAAGTTAAACGTTCTTGTGGTTGTTTAATTCACACATTGAAACAAATCTAACTCAGTTGTTAAGGAGAATGTTTTTGTTGAAGATATAACGTCACCCGACTTTCCATCCACATGGAGCTGAGTGAATAATTACTATATTTAATGTTGAACTCATCCTTAAAGTAAGCTGGTCATGATTTTTGGAAAGACACACTGCTGTTGAGTTTATAGAGGTTTTTTTTTATTTATTCATTTTGAGCTCCACAAACAAAGAGCCATCTAGTTCCGTTATACTGAAGAGAACACAGACATCGCTGCAGAAATTACCTCCAAAACTAGCAACTCACACCAAAACGATCTCGATGGGTAAATTGTGCTGCAGGTAGGAGGAAAAACGGCCCTTCTGGTTTTGAAAAGCTACTGTACAGTTTCCATCTGACTGTATATTCAGCAGCTTCAGCATCACATTGCAATTGAATGGCTGCACAGCTGCAAATGGTGCATGCCAACACCTCCAACTGGATGACAGGAGATGGTAAATGTTGAGAAACGGGGATGGATGCAGCAATCTGTTTACTCTGAGCTGCTAAACAATCCTGACAGCCAGAAAAGCACATTGAGCCTCGCTCAGTCAGAGGGGCACTAAAACACATTCTGGGAGAGAGAGAGGCTTTTTTTCTTCCTGTGAATTTAACCCAGGCCGGTCAGCGGTGTGTGAGCTCTGCTGAAGCGTTCATTCATCGGACCCACGAAGAGTCAGACCTCTGTAACCACATCACCGGTTCAGAGCCAGCTGCCCGTCAGCAGGACCGTCGCTGGACAAACGTCTCTAACAGGCCGAGTGAAAAACAAGAATTAACGGACAGAAATAGCTTTGAAGTAAACTCCATGAAACGTCTGCGTTCACCTTGGCTCTGCATCGCTGTAAAAATGCAAAGGTCACACTGAATCGGGGGCTCTTAAGAGATCATTATCGACTTCGTTAATAAGTTCTCCACATATAGAAAGTGTAATTGGGATTTGTGTGAGCTGAGCTGCTGCCTATAGAGAGCACACATTAAAACGCACGCCGGCGGAAAAAATGCTCGGAGCCTTAAAAAATGCTGGAGTTTCTCTGGGGGAGTGGATGTGAAGACTCGGCCTTCATTCAGATTTATTTTTTCTGTCAAACCATTTTAAGTTCCAGCGGTTATATTTTCATCCTTTTGCTGTTTTTTTTTTAGTAGAGCACTTAAAGAAAATGCTGCTGCTGCTCCTAAATATGGAAAATGACCAGAGAACGCATTTTAGAAATAGACGAGGTGATGGTGCAACAGTCCTGGAGCTGAGGCCAGACAGATCCCAGAACAGCCTCAAGCCTCTGCTCCTCAAGACGGAAACATACGAAAACAGCCAAAACAGCTGAAGATGTTTCAGTCCAGAGTGGCAGGAGAAGTTCTGCTGGCCTGTGCTTCTCTCATTCCTTCCTCTCATGGACGCCACGTCACTTTCTTGTTATAATATTCTCGTTCTTTCCAGCGCATGTCGCGGTGCCGCACTTCTGCTCTCACTCCTGGCCGAGGCAATCTGTGCTGTTTGGTGTTTGATGATCTATAACTCTATAAATCAGTGGCTTCATTTGCTGCCCAGAAAATAGGAAGTATAAACTCTGACAGACACACATGAATCTGACATCAGCTCGAACACGAGATGTTTTATGAAGTGTAATTTGATACCTTGGATAAGCAAATGTACACAGTGTGATGACTATCTTTAACACCACAGTAAACCTGACTGTAACCCCAGTGTGATGCATCCTTTAGTTTAATTAATCATCTTAACTATCATCTTACTTATTCTATATTAACTGCACGGCGCTGGGTTGTGAATTATTCAAGTTCAACCAATATAAATGAGGAGCTTAGAGCGAACGGAGCCCAGTCAGGTTTGTCTGCCACCACCTTGATTCAATTACACACCAGTAACGGATTAATATGTTCATTTCCAGGCAAAAACAGCTCCGTTTGCAAGTGTGGGTAAATATGTAATTGTTAAGAAAACATCAAGTTGAAGAGAGAAGAACAATCTTCCACTAATAACAGCTGAGAAAATTGGTGTTCTACAGTCGAGAATTACTTGAATTAGAAAAGTAATTCAACTTCTTTTAAATCTCCAAAACACATTCTGTCACATGCTGGAGAATGAAGCATGAATTATAAAACCATTTTAACACCACTTCTCACAGTCTGTGAATGGAATGCTCAGCAGGGGTTTTGACAAGTAAAAGCCTGAGTATCCATTAATTGTCTCTGTGCCACGAGTGCTGAATAACAGCAAACTCGCCTTAATGGAAGGAGCCTTCCCCGGAGGAGGCCCGCCTGTTGGTTTGGATGTCTAATTATAATCTCCACACAAGTACAGAGTGTAAGTCAACTCATTTCTGAGCTGGGCAAACTTTCTGCAAATGTAGGGATTACAGCAGACTTGGAAACACACAAAAGAGCCGTCTCGCGTAAAACAAAAGATGATAAGGACGACGAAATACACTGAATTAAATGAAACAAAAAGTCGACACAGAAACGCAGAAGAGCCAGAAGGTATAGCCCAAATTAACTTGTTCACCCAAATTACACCCACTCAGAAAGGTTTACACAAGCCGTTTGTTTTTCACACCAACACTTCAGTATTGGCACGTCAGCGTGGTAATCCAACCACAGCAGCAGCAGCAGCTCCTCCCTCCCAGTCCAGCTTTGACCTTTTCAACAGCAGCTGAGCAAATCATCTCACCACAACCTCCATTTAGGAGCTTACTGGATGTTCAACATACAACCCTGCAGAAGAACATGAGCTGTGAATATTTAGAAGTATTTCAGTGAGAAATGACTTTCTAACTAAAGGCTTTTCAAGTCACTCTGATATTTCTATTTTCTTCATACCACATATTGGCCTTCAAGCCAAACACAGACCTGAAGTCAGCTCTGTTGTTGGAATGAAAAGCTGGTAGTTCACATTTCTGCAAACAACGATGACATTGAGTGTCATCTGTGATATGTGTCATATCACCTTGACATTACATTGATACGAGATAAGATGTTACACGAGTCCTGAGAAGGACATGATGGTGATGGAGTTACAGCTGCAGGAAGGAACGTATGAAACCACTTCTGCTTCTTCAGGAGACCTCAGGAGAGTTTCCAGCTCGCATTATGAGCCCAAACTTCTCTTAACTCTGGCCACGTGTTATTTGTGCCTCAACCTGAACATTTAAACTTCTACAATTCCATGACAGCTAGACCTGTGCAGAGCTTTCTGCTGACGAGCGTCACGTGATGAGAGCGAAAACTTCACCGCAGGGACTAAATGGACCTCGTGGTGAGATCGTTTTCTCATTGCAATCAAGTATTTTTATCATCCTAAACTTTAGTACATGTTGGCGAGTGACTAGTCTTGTCCTTTTTACTTGAAGTGCTCAAATACACTTTATAAAATTACATTTATTTGTTCTAGATACAGCATGTCTCGTTAGTTAAGTCGTCAAAACAAAAAGCTCCCCTTTGTAGCGACATGAAGACAGTGTGAGAATAAAATATGTGAAGTTCCTGTATGTTTGGAATCGGCGATGATGCGGCACATACTTTGTTGTTTTCCTTAGAAAGACACTGTCAGTCTCCACCTTCAACTCCTGCAAACTGTTTGAGGGCCACATCAACATTACAACATGATGGATCACATTACAGTCCATCTAAGTTTCCCACCAGCCCCTCAGGAATATTGCAGGTATATAACAAGACTTGTAGCCTCAGCAGAAACCAAAGCGCTGTATCTCCTGGCTGTGCATTTTGTCAGCAGGTGTCAGGGTTCAGATCAATAACTTGGCACCCAAGAAACATCGAGCAGGAGTGAGAACCATCCCACGGTGCAGCACGAACAGCGCTACCACTGTGCATGATGGAAAAGTACAATTAAGGTCGTCGCGGTGATTCAGCTAAATGTGTACTGAATAAATAATCTGTAGTCACAACAATGCGGTACATGAAGTCGGACTGGAACTGCGCTTTTGGCAGTGTTTAAATGTAGCTACTTTGAGAAATGAGGCCTTTTCACACGTGTTTGAAAAAAGCAAGGTGCACTGCGAGTCTGCTGCGTCCCCCAAGAAGAGGTTTTGTTAGGCATGAGATTCAAGCCAACAACTTGCCTGAGGGAGCGTTCAGACAGAGGATTCTTTCCAAGCACTTGCACATTCATTTCCATTGTTGTCTGTGAAGCAGCATGCCCAGACCCTTAGAAAATGCATTTAGTAGGTGTACCCAAACTAATAACATTAAGCAGTGTGCTGCACAGGCAAAGCACCCTGTGATTGTCCAGCCAACTTCAAAGGGCTTAAAAGCACCCTGGCACAAGGACGCAGTCACAGCCGGCCTCGTCTGCAGCAGCTAAACCCGTCTGAATGCAACCCGGCCCAGTTAATGCAAACTCACAGACTCCCTTCATTCCTTCAGTGTCTGAATATGGCAGCTGAAATAAAATATATCAGTGATAACTCGAACATCAGGTGAACAATGTCCCCGTCTCTCTTCTCACATTCGGCTTGAGATATTACTTGTGGCAAACTGTGAGTGTGACCTTTTCCTGAGTTCATGCGGCAGTGATCACAGATGCTGACTGGCCGGCTGCAGATGACAGACCTCCCTCCCAGCGCTGACTGAACAAAAGTGCTTTCCACTATCTTGTTTTGGCAGAGTGCACAGCTCCGGAGGAAACCAGGAGATGAAGCACATGTAAAAATGTGCAAAGTGTGTGCACCTGTATCGCTTTTATCCACATGCTGCACTTTTGTTCCATTCCTACAATGTGGAGTTTGTTTTCTCTCTGGTCAGATTCACTCGGATAACAAACCTGCTCAGAAATGTTTCTTTTGAGTGTTTTTCCGTCATTTGTTGCCTGAATCTCTGTGATTTGTTGAAAGCATTGAATTAAGGAAAATACGTACATGTTGAAAATCCAATAAATAAAGTAACAGCTGAGGTTTTATACTTATGATATATAATAGTTATCTGGTTGTGCTGAGGAAAGCACTGAGTGCAGCATTAATGCAGGATGGATGTCGACACTGAGTAATCTCAATCTTTAATCTCAGTTTATCTGTAAATTCTGCTGAGTAAAACTTATTGTGATGGAGTTGCTTTTGGATTTAAATGCTTTTAAAAACGCTGTCTCATGATTTTTGAAAGTGAAAATGTAATTGATGGGTGATAACCGACTACATTCGGTCGACCCTGTCCATCAAAATGACAGACAACAAGAAGTCTTGACTTTATGTACCAAAGCTGATCCTGGTGTTTGTACATGATGATGACTGATTCATGGTGGGAAGTCAAAGACAGATTCTTACTTCAGCGCTCTGAATTCACGGCGGATGATAACGGTGTAACGTTGTAGGTTTCTTCAGATACTCTCCGTGTGGACTGACTTCTGCCAGTCGATGCCGCGATGTATCGAAACACTCTCCTACCAAACGTTAATGACACTTTTATGATAGATGACACCTTATCTGTTTACCCATGATGCACTAGGCCATCATTCAACAAATTATTCAGCGATGACAAGGGGCTGACTATCAGCAGCGTGGCAGACATCATTCATATCTGTAACATCATCTAATTAAAAGACATCACTTCTGCCAGACAGCTTCCTGACTGCTAGCTGAAGCAAATTGATTCCTAACCCCCTTCAAGCCTATGCAAAGGAGGGAATGAATAATGCATGGACATTAAAGTCTTATCTTCTGTCCTGACAAACAATGTTGCCACGCTTTGAATATTTCACAAAGGTGTGCAAAGGGTCCTTATTAGCAGAGCAGTCAGACAGGTGCCGTTTTCATGGGGAGTCATTCTGAATTTAGTGCTGCTCCGTTTCCAAGCCGCACCGTAATTCTGGACACACCGGATCAACCGATTTACTTTATGATGCTGCTCAGTTTACGAGGGCGCTTAAGGTATTTGCATAGATTTTTATAGCTGCCACTCACAGATTATGTCAGCAATGAAGTGAGAAACTATAACTTTGCATTACGTTTCTGCCTGAGGCGCTGTGAGCATGCTGTGTGAGGTCAGATCCCTCCACAGATCTCAGACCAGGTGACTCCACCACACTGCTGCTGTCCTCACTCCAACTGCTGCAGAAACGTCATTAAGACACATGCTCAAGCAGAGAACCCAGGTTATTATTACAAGTACATCAACAGCTGTGCGGCGGGCCCATCGTATTAAAAACAAAGATGCAGCTCTAACTGTGCTGCATTATATCGCCGTCTATATATTTATGTGGAAGAACACAAACAGCAGTAAAACAGATTGGCCACGCGCAGTAAATCTGATTGATAAGTGTTTTTTAGTCGATCCAATAACATCATAAAAAGTAATGTTTTCTCAATTAGAGTTTGTTTCCAAATGTGAATCTTATCGATGATGTTGGATGATGACGGGCATCAGGACCGGCTGCATGCAGCTCTGAGGTCTGATCTGATAATAACGAGCCGAGTTAAAACCTCATGTTGTTGTGGATCTACTTCAACGTGCAACGACTTATCAGCGAATCGCCTTGTTGTCTCCTGCTGCACTAAACTACTTTGATAATGGATTCATCAGTTTGAGTTCTTTTCAGGAAAAAACATCTAAATTCTCAGATGTCAGCTTCTTAAATTTGAATAATTTCTCTCTTTTTTGTCCTCCGTGACATTAAACTGAATATCTTCTGTTGGGGACAATTACATTTTCAGAAAGTAAAAACGATTCAGCTAAACGAGGCTGCTGACTGCAGCTCGGGTCACACAGTGGATGTTTTTAAGGACACCTGAGGAGATTTCCATCTGTCTTTGTTGTGTCAGTGGGTGTTTTTTTAAAAATCCATTTGACTATTTTTTTTACGGGAGGTCTCCAACTGTGATTATGACGACCAACACTAGTATTTTCAGCCAAACCACGATGTTCTCCTAATTCTAACCAAATGTTTTTTGTGCCTGAAGCTCAGCAGAGCATTAGCAAAGTGCTGTGACTACAGAGAAATAGAACATTTAACCTAAACACAACTTCTGATTGCGATGGAAAGATTTACAATCCTCCTACATCGTTGTCACCACAGGAGTGGAGAGAGCGTCGTGGTCTTTCTTCTGTTTTTTCTTCTGTTATCTCCCCTTGCTTAGAGGAATATGTTTTATTAAAATGCAGTGAATTGAAATGTTCACTACAGTTTTTAGTCTCCAGAGGAGGTAAAACTGTGACCTTATTATCAGCCTGCCTTTCTCAGCTGCCTCTCAGGCACACTGAGGGCCTGTCTTTGAAGCACATAAGCATTTAGAAGAGTGAAATAGATTTAGTGGTGAATAAAGTGGAGAAGACAACAGCTGAGAGCCACAATGACCTCCAGGTATGTAAAATGCTCCTCTGGTATTCAGTATTAGGTGCACAGGGCTGAAATGGCTTTGAGCGCTTCAGTAATGTGCACAACATTCTTGATTGAAGTGGATTTGTTGGCAAAGACACAAAAACTACTCACATGCACATTAGTGCTTGATTGAATTCAGTACATTTTAAATAGTTACCTTGATGAGCAATCTTCAGTCGGAGATTTAATAAGGTAGCTTATGCATTTAGTCGTATATTTGGCCGGCTATCAACTGTTGCAAAATAACAACATTAAGTGGCACAAAAGGATGAAGAACGGGAGAAAGAAGTGAAAGAGACGAGCCGGACGGGATGAAAGGAACTCGGCTACATAGCGGGAGATTTACGAACTTTAAATATCCCATTTCCCTGTGAGGAGTTAAGCCAGAAGCTCGCAGAAAAGATCTGAAAACTGAAGAGGAAATAGTTGGAGTTAGAGAAACTCAAGTCTTAAAGCAGCTGCAGCTCTCCCCAGATTGGCTGGGGTGACTTTCTCCTCCTGATTTGCCAGAAGGGCTTTGCTCCCACACATCCACCTGTAATGTGTGCAGTAGTAGACGAGATGAGACTCACTTCACTTCGCCATTTGCTCTTGTGACTTTGCCTGCTCTAAGAAATGCTTCAAAGACAAAGGGCCTCTGAGATGAAGGTGGATTATGAATTCTCTCCCACTGCTAAATGTGTCAAGCCAGCCAAATGTCAGAGGATATTCCGTCAGAGGATATTGAGCTGACTGAAAATGTCAGACAGGGAGGAACCATGAGAGGGAGAGCATGAGGAGGAAACAAAAGGAGGAGGAGGAAAGCGGTGCACAGGTGCTGCTGCGACTCAGATATGGCAGAGCTGCTGTCATCATTATGTTGCCTAATGAGGAGGGATTCGGTTTGAACTATTGTTTCGCAGTCGTCTTGACCTGCTTCCAACTCCAAGTTGATCCCCTTTATCCATCTTCCCAGGTGGACCAAACATTTCGACAGACCGACAACGCGGCAACAATCTGGAGTTCAGGCCGTTTATCAAACACTGCGCCTCGTTTATCACCGCGGTAACTTTGCAGTGATCGTGTTTCTCGGGGAACGAGCAGGCTGATGGTTCAGATCGTAACAAGTTAGTGAGTCGCTCCTTAGATTTAATAGTCTAACAGACTCAAAGCTTCATTAAACAATGTGTTTCCTTGATGGAGCCCACAGGATGATCCAATGTATTAACACGAGAGCAGGAGAAGGAGCAGCATGTGTATGTAAAGTCATTGAGCTCAAACTGAATTCTTTTTCTTTTACAGTTTAAACAAGATTACCAGCAGTGAGAACGATGCAGACACTTCTGACACGTTTATGGATCCGTGTGACGCGATGAGCTCAATAAACTTCACTGCATCTTATCAATACAATAAGAGACATTCATAGTTTTTACTGGTGGATTTTCTGTCGTAAACAGGAAACTGTAGGCTAAAAGTGTCAGATGCAGCACAGAGCCTTGTTTTTCAGGGGCGGTGTTGAAG
Organism: Diplodus sargus; assembly: GCA_903131615.1. NCBI lineage: Eukaryota > Metazoa > Chordata > Actinopteri > Spariformes > Sparidae > Diplodus > Diplodus sargus. Next base: position 1,304,351 of record CAEMYA010000630.1, read on the forward strand.
TTAGAAAACTTTCTTTGTGATGGAAGAAAAGATTAGAGCGAACTCACCAAAGGCCGTGTAAAACTCCTCTTTTGTCAGGTGCTCGTCGTCATTGACGTCGTTGTACTTGAGCAGGTCGAACAGCGTGCACTCGGAGCCGTCCTTCGACAGGCCTTCTTGCTTGATCACCTTGAATGAGAAGTCAATAATGTTCTGTTAAAGAAGGTTGACAATACTTTTTTTTTCCATTTTCCATTTGTTCGAAACTATTTGCTGGAAATTCCATTTATATTCAACTCATTTCTAAAAGCAAATATCTGAAGTACGCAGACTAATGCAGTCGTTTTTTCTCTCCATAAAAAACCCCATAAAGCTGGATTGAATAAAAAAATATAGAGTGCAAGTATCATAAAATTGAGCTCCGTGAGTATATGTTTTCACTTTGGGTACGTCCTAACACTGACTTTAAAAAGTTTGTCTGTAATGAGTCGATATTAACATGTTCAATCTAAACTCTGTCACAGCTGATGAGATGCACACAGCGTCAGCTGTCAGTTTACCGCCGCCGGGCTCAGGTTTCCTCACAATCGATGGTGAAAAGGTCCTAAACAATGTGCAGGTTTTCTCATCATCCTGCTGAAGCATGATCCTGTTTAATGCCCTCTGCATGGCCCTGGCACCGAAACATCCATCATACTAGATCAGCTGTCAGGATGCTGATCAGGAGGGACAGCTTTATACATCATGCCTCCTCCATCGGATCAGTGCGCTTCCCTTCCCAAATGACTTGCCCAAAATTTAGGAGTCACCTGTAATGGCCTTCCCGTCGAGCTTTCAGGAAACAAAGCAATAAATAACTGTGGCGTGCACAATAAAACAGCTGCTGATGTCTTTCAGGTGTTGAACTATTAGATCTCATTTGCTGAATGTTTTCTGCTTTAGTCCGTTTAGTTGATCTGCATCTAAACCAAATCAAACTGGAGCTTCTGATCCAGGATCATATAAAACACTTCACACATCTTTAGAAACATTCCTGAAGCTCTGGTCTTCCTTTCTGGGATTCTTTGACTTGGTGACTCAAACACCACATATTGTGTAAATCTCATGTTTTGATGTTTCTCTATAAGTCTTCAATATTTCACGCAGCCAGTTTAGATCCATCTGGTCTCTTTAAATGTTAAAAGTCAGGTTCTGTCGCGGGTGATTTACTGCTCGGTCCCAGTAAAACAGGACCATGAACACGCTCGCTGGCTCCCTGCAGACTCTGTGAGCTAAATGATCTGAGACACTTCGCTGACAGGATAACCAGCTGGAATGTTTATTGAGAGTTCAGCTTCTGTTCGTTTCAAATCGAAGCTCAACCTGCACAGTCGATCAGACATCAGCTGATGAGTCCGTTTAAACACACATCTTACTATAAGCAGCGACAGAGACACAGTTACATTTTTAATTTCTAGCACAGACACTGAAGCAACAGTATGTGACGTTCTGCCCTAAAATAACAGCTTCAAATCATTCTGATGTCACAGTTGGTTTTGTATTCATGACTCAGAAACTTTGAACGGCGCCAACTTGCACAAAATACCAATTTCAGCCTATTGTGATGAAAGCTACCTGCGTGGAGATCTTATGCATGAGGGTGTGTGGGCCTGCAGACTCATTCACACTGTGGAACCTTAAAGACTTCATATGTTACATTTCTGCATTATAGTGTCTAAAAACGAATACAACTTTGTTATACGCCACTGAGTTGTGCACTTATATCATTTCAGACGTTTCCCACAGCGTTCTAACCCAGAGACATCTGTGGTTTTATTAAAGCTGTTATAGTTGCTGCTACAACTTACAACCAGGGAAACAATGGATCCAGCCTCAGAGAGAGGAAGGCAACAGCCAACGTGACAGAACATGAGGAAGCTTTAATCGTTATCTTGGCTGTAAACATTTCTGCCCGAGTCATGTTGTATAGATTCTGGTAATGGTGGCAGATGAATACAGAGGACTCTCTCCTCTCATGATCCCGAGCTAACTTTGTCTTGTGTTTGTTTTAGCTGAGAGGATTTTAACGACGGAACACAATACAATAAAGACCTGCACATTCAGTAACACTCGTCTAACATTAGCACTGAAACTGCTCTGGACTGATCATCATGCTGTGAGTATGAGCAGGTGTCACCTGTTCTCTAACTTCATTCATAATTAAAATCTCTTATCCAAAGAATTTCAGAAGTGCAAAATAAACTCTGAGTTAACTTCTGCTGGGGGACAAAAAGAGCAAGCTGTGACCCTGAAAATGCTTTTTTCCCCCTTTGATTTTTATAGTTCACAAAAACAAGAATTTAAATTACCTTGAAAAGTGGAAAATCAGACAAATATATCAATCTTTTAACACAAAAATGACGACAAAGTGCTTTTTGCCTGTTTATGCTGCATGTTTTAGACACAGCAGCGGCAGACAGGGCGGCTCTGCGGAGGACAGCTACCGACTCACCTCACACTCCTCGCTAAAAGGTATAATTTCAGTGGTTCTGTCTTTGGTCAAATGATAGGTGTGAGCAGCAGCTGAAAAGAAGTTTTGATTTGCCATTTTAAAAAGGGCACCCACGACTAAAATGGCAGGGACAATTGCTCCCTGTGCCCCTTTATGTCCACACTGTAACAAGTCAAGTAAGCCAGGGCGAAGGATTTCCATCCTGGAATTTCAAATGAGATCAGAGAGCGCTCCAATTATAAAGAGCGCTTTAGGGCACGAGGGCGGCTGCCGCGGTTCTGTACTTGGTACTTTTCACCGCTGATAACAGCGAGATGTGCTCGTGCAGCGCCATTTTCAGGGCTTGTCCACAACAAAATGTAATTTGCATAAATCTTTTTTCTTCTTTCACGTTCATCCGTTCAGTCCTACAGCAGCTGGAGTCAGTGACTCTGAACTTTTATATATAGTATGATATTTAAAACTCACACCCTTTGGGGAGGAAAGAAAACTCAATTTTCTGAGTTATTAATTACTCTGAAATTATGTTCTGAGACAACACTTAATACACCAGCATAAAAACTCATTAAAGGCCGATCCATAATTACATTCAGGCGCCCTTATGTTGAGGCACCGTCAACCCACAACTGCCTGCGTTTATTAAGTGATTTATCAGATTGATGAAGCTATTTTGCTGTGATATTTATCATGCAATTACTTATCATGCAGTAATGTTTTGTAGGATGAAAGTATACAGATGCTCTAAAGTTTTCTCAACATGTTTAGGCTACAGGCTGTTATTTACAACGTTGATTTTAAAGAAAACCAGTGTGTCTCAGAGTCAGAGAGGACGGTGACTGTGTGCAAAAAGCTGAATGAATGCAAGCGAAAAACACATTTTGGATTAAGCTGAAAACTCATCAGGGCCACCTGTAATCCACTGATATTCTCACCTCTCTGCTTGTCGGTGAGAAAGTGTTGCGTTGCTGACACTGTATAAAAACTGCCAACAATCCCATCTGTGTCAAGGATAAAAAGGAGAGGAGGGCTGAAAGCAGCCATTGAGGAACCCCTAAAAAGAGCTTCTCCATCTGGATGTGACCAGTTTGTGTCATTCAAACACCTGCGGAGACGTGAAGCGGCCAGGAGGAAACTAAATGGGATCCCCAAGAGGTTTGAAAATCTGTCCAAACTAATAGTCAAAAGGTTTAAAGGACATATTCAAATTCACATGCAGAGCATACTGACAGCGTTTCCTCCGTGGAACACGGCACAACATGGTGTGTTGACGACGCTTTTCACTCACCAGGCATTGATTTCTCTCGTGCGCCATGTTGATACAAACACATGTAAAAATATGGAAATGATATGAAAATATGGTAAAAATATCACTATTTTTGAGGCGTTATTTAGATGCTTTGAAGTCAAACTACGAAATGTATTCAAATGGATCTAATGAGACCTCCCTCGGTGGGCAACAGAGCACTGACGGAGCTAACCAAGGTGACCCTGTGCAGATGGGATATCCTACTGGATCAGCAGGAGGCGGCCCCAAGAATAGCAACTGTACCACGGTTCTGAAAACCACCGCAGGTTGCTTACCCTTTCAATTATTCAAATACTTTCTGTATTAAATCAGTCCTCAGGTACTGGGAGACGTTATTTTGTTATGCACAGAGTATCTTCTCTCCTCGTGGCGGCCGCAGAAAGCTCTTTATAGCAGCATCCCTGTTGGCAGCGCTGGTCAAAGGCTGCAGCCTCCCAGGAGCACGAGACTCCTTTGACCCACATTGCTTTTCAAAAGATTTACCTGGAGCCACGCAGCACAGCTACCACAGGGAAGGGTAAGAGGAGGAAAATGGACACAATTACGGCAGACATCAAAGCGGCTAGTTTAAACACCTGAGCACACAGATGGTTTGTTCATTCGTAGTCTCCTTTTGGATGGACATTTACATAAAATTGACTCTGCTGCTTTGACAGACTGAGGAGGTGCTGTGAGGTGTCTTGAAAATTCAAGTGCAGCTGCGAAATGCTAAACAGCCTCTTTTAAGGAGAAAAACACCAACAATTAAAATGTCCAAAGACTGGAGGTCACTTCAGTCAGGGTGAAGTTATCACAGTGTCCCTTCGCAGCCGTGACCCGCTGACTGAACTGTGTTGTTTTACTATTCGGGTAACTTGAGTTCAGCTGCATGAGTGAAAAAGTAGATTGAAGCCATTTTTTGCCCCAGAGGAAACTGTAATCTGATAAATTGGCTCCAGTGATGCATTGTGGGTAATACAGGAGCCAGGTTTGGAAAAAGGAAAAATAGGATATCTCTGGTTCTGCTGCCCATAATGAGTCAGTGTTACAGGACTGCGACGCCGGACAGTGGACTGCTTTTCAAAAATTGAGGCCTACATTTCCCACAATGCAACATATTCCACTGGAGGCATCGTACTCTGACAGAAAGCTTCATTCAACTTCTTTTACCGATGCAGTGAGCCACAAGACTTGCAAACACACTTACAGGCTTGAACTCCTGCAGTACCTACATCAGTATTTATGCTTATTGTGATGTGATTTGTTGGAGTTTCATCAGTTGCTTCATATTTCTGAAATCTTTACAACCCAAAACTAAAACATCATGTAAGTAAACAAACACATTAAAAGTGTTGAAATAGTGTCATAAGATAAACAAATTATTAAAATCAGGCAGGTTTTTTTTTTTTATCAATTCAACTGAATACAAAGACAAAATATATGAATCCAAAAGATTTCCAAACGCAGAAACAAAAACCAAAATATCTGACAGTCCACAACATTTTAATTATGTTTGCCTGCATTGATGTTATTTCTTATTGTGATTGCATTAATTGGAATATCTTCAAACTACAAAATACATCCTGCTCAACACAACCTACTCTGACTGTTTCTCTTCACTATCGCAGGTCACATCACGTAATAACGGCATGAAGTGCGAGCGATGTGATGTGATGGAAGAGGAAAGGCTGAGCTTACTGCTGCAACAACTAGTTTAGATTTGTTTCAACAGGAACGTGTCAAACACAAAGAAGGAGTTCCATTAGAGATGTTTCAAAGCTCGCTGGGTGTTCAGCATCCGTACCTGTGAGAGCTCGCTGGCATCTGTACGACCGTTGTTATCTGCATCAAAGCGTTTGAACATCATGTCCACCAGTTGCTTCCTGGCAGCCATGTTGTCCTTGTGGGCTCCGCGGATGTTGGACCCCATGTATCGCTTGTCGTGCAAATCCAGAATCTTGGTTTTCAGCCGACGGTAGTCACTCAGTCTGCAGTTATCATCTGGGAATTAAGAGAGAAGGGAGAAGCAGGATGTTAGCAGGATATTTTTCATGAAGTTGTTCGACGCTCCGCTCAGAGTCGGAGGAGAGGATGCTTTTATTTGTTTGGCTGAATAAAAATATAATCTAAATATTGAGGACAAGTTCTTAAAACAGATTCTTCAAAACTACATAAATGACTCCCAGGTGCTGGAAAAGGTGCATTAAAGCAATAAAGTTGTGATTCCCAAAATTGGATGCAGAGTTTCAAATCTTAGCCAATTAGTACCTGTGAAAACTAGAATCCCCCGCAAGACCAGCATTATTAAACAATAAGCTGCAGTTTATATTCAGCAAGAAGCCAAATCTGAGCTCGTCTGTGATCGTCTGCATCACAATAACAAACGCTGAGGATCATTTTCCTGAGAGGAGCACACACAGTGACAGTCGGGCTGCATTCCACTGCCTCAAACTAAGAAAGCAGCGGCACCGTCGACACAAAGAAACTAACAAATCCATCACACAGGTGTCAACAGCCGACCTGACGGCACACCGAGCACGATGCTGTTGTATTTACAATCCGCCATCAAAGGCTCCGGTTCAAAGAAGTAACTACATGAAAGCTTCGGCAGAGTCGAGTGGAGCCACAGAGAAACTAATGACTAGAACTACCGGTTGACATATGTCATATCAGCTTCTCATTGTCAGATCTGGAAGTGTTTCTCCTCTAATAACACTTATATTAGCTGATGTCAACCAACCCACAAGGAAGACTTTGTTGTTCACTGCGATGCTTTGTAAGTCTCAGGAGAGGAAGGCGCCATTTCTGCCAGATAATACGTTGTGATCGCATACTCAGGAAAATATGGAATAAAAGCTGCTGTATGAAGTCTTCTCGGAGACAAACGCACTTTGCTGGCTGATCAGGCGAGCGCAGTAATGAGATCTCCACTCAGTAGAACCGGCTGCTCGCTGGGAGCTGATGACTAGTTAAGCAGAATCAGAGCAACCCCAGGAACCGATGACACGTCATTATCGAGTGCGTGGAACTCATTTTTGGCTTAACATTTCTTCCAGCATTCCTCCAGTGAAACAACTCGAGCAATCAGCAAACAACAGCTAAAATTCAAATGATTGGTGTAATCATGATGCTTCCCATCAGATGAGCTCTCCGAACACTCGGAAACAACGAAGGCCATCCACTCATTCTCATCTCAATTCTGTGCGACCTTGTCACAGTCCACCGATGTAGAAACTTTATTACCTGGCATTAAATATTTAGTGTTGTGACTGAGGAAAGTCTGAGGCAACAGTTATTTAAAGTCCTTTTTTTGGTTTAACCTCCAGAAGTTTAGGAAACTCAGTGAATCATTTCATCCTCAACCAGCCACAGAAACAGATAAAATACTTGAGTGATTACATGATGAACTTTTAACTTGTGAGTGAACAATAAAACCTTTCTGGGGAAATCTCTTTTCCCAAAAAACCTTTGTGCTACAAATGAAGGAAAAACCTTAAAGAGTAAATGAGTGAAGACGCATTCAAACACACACACAAAGAGCAGGAAGACTCACTGAGAGGTGAATGAGTCACCAGCTCTCAGTTCAGTTGTAACCTTCACACATGTTTTATATCAGTTATCTCCACCACAGTTATGAAACAGGAGGGAAACGTATTCTGGAAGAATGGAAGTCATTATTTCTGTAGTGCTAGTAATTGAGTTGTGGGGTATTTCAGTGGGGTTGTGGGATATGATGAGAAATAGTGTGACGACAGACCAACATCTAGCGTCACGGTCTGCTCTGTCCGTGTTTCCTTGTGCTGCAGATCGCTCGCTTCATGGAGATATTTGTTGTCCTTGGATCGTGTTTTTATGGAGGCAGGAAATCTGCCTCGCGGCAACAGTCCAACATGAAGGAAGGTTAACATGACACAGAACATGAGAGGAGCGGCGACTCCTGGGCACGGATGTGGTTTGAGTACCACGAGTCTGTACGGAGCAGAAAATCATCCCGCCTACACAGCAGCCATGAACACGACGGAGAGCTTCAGCTGAGCGCTCAGCATAAAATGATGTGTTAGACATTAATATTTTAGATTTTGCGTTTACTTGAAATTTTACTTAAGAAATTTGCCTTTTCGCGTGGTCATCATATAGAAAACATGTATCATCAGTGTCAAGATTCTGCTGGTGTTTCTGTTGGTTTGTCATCCATCCGTATATGTTGTGTTCTCACAAGGCTTCAGTTGTTTCAGCTTGGAGAAAAGAATAATTTAAAGCTCTAACAGCCAGGTGGAGAGAATTCAACATACGCGAGAAGCTCTGCAACAACGCTTCAGTTTGTTTTAGCAGGTACACCTGTCAGAGAGAGAGCTGCTGACAGATGTTGGAGCTGCATGCTCAGTCTGAAGCTTCCTGCAACCATCAGGGTGTGAACAACCACAGCAACAACAGCAACAACAGCAACCACAGCAACAACAGCAGTGGTGGCTGCTAAGCTTGTCTTTTCTACCAGCCGCTGCCAATAGCAAATCAATGGGAGGAGCTCCTGATTTACAGAATTAGCATGGCTGGTGAATTCATGGAAACTGAAAGAGGAAGCCTGATTCTTGCCCTGGAAAGTGCATCAGCTGTTAGAGCACATGTCGCTCAGGCTTCAGCTCGCTGCAGATATCGTGCGACGGGGTCTGTTTTGACAAGCGTCAGTGCCAGAGAAGCTGCCTTGGTCACAAATGGCAGAATGAATAAAAGATAAATGGCTGCTGGCATAACCGGGGGATATGAAGGTCAGCGACGTCAAAGACACATGCACATGTACACACACACACACACACACACACACACACACACACACACACACACACACACACACACACACACACACACACACACA
>CAEMYA010000630.1:1314734-1366753 GCA_903131615.1 Diplodus sargus
TAAAATCTAACTCATGCAGTGGTCAGGATGGTTTGGAATGTTTCATAGTTTCAATCAGGTAAAAAAGAAAGAACATTGTTTGGTTTCTGGGCAGGCGCTGGAAATGAGCCGTTAGCTATAAATGCTGTGTTACACTGACAAGTGTTGTGCAATCGTCTATATCTGAACATGCAGTGACAGTTGCTCACTTGATTCATCATCGTTTTCATGTCTTAATACCTAATACGTCTTCTGGCACATGGATTTAGCACGCTTGATGGGAAAGTGTGGTTGTGCAGAGGCGATAAAATCCTCATAAGTAAGTGTTTCCTGTGTCTGTTTCCTCACACATCCAACACTACAAACAGCTTGACCTTCAAACAGGCGGCTCCAAAGATCCACAGTGCTTCCACAGGCTGTAACAACCCCACACAAAACTGCCAAAACCTGAATGTGTCTGACGGTGGAGATCCGAACGCTATGAAAGATGGGAAATGGATTTGATTCAAACCACAGACAGTCTCCCTTTCATGTGTTTTGAATTACAGCAAATGAATTTCCAAACATGACCCAGTCTCCCTTTTTCTTCCCAGTGCAATGTTCAAATTGTCCTCCTTGTCTAAAACAGACTAATGACAGCACGCTCCGTTTTTGCAACAGCCAATTACAAGCTGAGCAAACACCATCCGAGGGTAACAGTGTTGTAATAGAACCATCAAGTATAAGACTCCCACTGGAACGCTTTGGTGTAATGCTGCTCCGTCAACATTATTCATGGATGAAACACAAAACATTTTTCAGGGCCAAAAGGTTCTGCAGAAAGCAGCTGATGTAACAGAACTGGGTGGAGTGGAGTCAGGCTGGAAACTTTTCATCCACTCACAGGAGCTTTAACACTCAGAGTTTCACCACCTCTTTACACATTTTGCGAGGTTTTATAAAATCTTTTCATCGGCGCTGTTAATCTGTCAAAGAGGCTTTTAGTCAAAATGCAGCAGTATTTCCATAGAAGGTGTTGAACAGTAACACAGCACATGGAGGACGCAGGCTTGCCATAGTTTGCTTCACTGTTTGGCGTCGGCTGTGCGGTGACCTTGCTCGTGACAAATGTCCCGGTCACATGGGCTCCATATGTGCGAGCGGCTGGCTGGGCTCCACCGTGGAAAGCCATTGCCTCTTATTAATTGCCTTGAACTGTTCACATAATGTGGAGGTCAAGTCCCCAATACATGTCAGAGTGAGAGGACTCATATGCACTATATCGATTGGTAGCAGGTGATTTATTTGATTGAAACAATTTATCAAAAAGAGCAACAGAGAGGCAGGAGGCTGCTCTCCTGTGAGCACAGAGAGCTTTGTTATTAAAGTCAGATGAGTTTGTAGCTTTCGCCGCTGCTGACTTCTCTCATTTCACTTGTTTTATTAGTGCTACACTTGGAAGAATTGGGCTTTGTTCAGTTTTCCAGCCTTTTTGAAAGTACAAGAAATGGTTATTCTTTGAGCGTAGTGTGTTGAAAGAGCTGTTTAAAGGCTCGTGACTGATAAATAGTGTTTGAAGAAAGCTTTGGAAGTCCGTGCTTTGGTGAGAAAAGCATGTTTGCTGGCGAAGATTTTATTTTGAAGGGAAACTCCATGAATTTTACGCATCAGTGTCTGTTTACAGATCTTGGGTTGTACTACTGCATATATATAAAAGTCTCCTGACTCGTGGCTCCAGACAGAGCTGCCCTGGAGCTGTCCGACAGAACTTGAGTCAGTGTTGGTCAGGCCTGAAGATTACAAGTGCAAAAAAATAAAAATAAATCAAAGTGTGAATGTTGAATTTGAACAAACTGAGCTTACATGACCTCTGAAGCCCAGTCCTCATCTGTTGCTCATCATCTGCTCGGGGCTACATCAGCCACGACTCACACAGCAGACTGACATCTCAACCAGCAAACTGTCAGTGGAAGATTGCATCGTGGGTAATGTAGGCGCCAGGTTCTGACGCAGAAAATAGAAGACGATGTCTTTGCTTCTGCTTCTACAATTTTAATTTGTGTTTCAAGCTGCCATCATGAATTAAAGTGATCAGAGTGCAACACTGAATCAGTAAAGCCTGTAAGAACCTCTGGTGCTGGATGAATAATGGATGGATGGTCTATTTTCATGGCAGTGCCAACAGATGCATGTGACACGATAACTGTGTAGCATTTTCTTGACCTTTGGTATTTAAGTATAATAGTGAATAGAAAGGAAGGAGACATGAACAGGTGGGACTGTAGCTGAAAGGACTCGCAGGCTGTTTCCACCCGACACATTCAGGAGTGTTTCACTGGCATCTGATGGAACAACGACTCTAAGTCTGAAGCTGCTTCACTTTTCACTGGCTTCATGTGCAAAACTGCAACAAAAAGCTCAGATTTAGATTACAGGAGTCATGTGTTCACCTGTATCCGCCTGTTTGTTGACTGGATTTAAAAAAGAAACTACTAAACAGACTTCCATCAAACCTGGATGGATGGATGATGGTTCACAGCCCAGAATAGACCACCAGGTATCTTTTCTTATATCAGCCCAGATAATCGCTCTCCCTCGACTCTCTTCAGTCACTCTGTAGCTTCTCTTTGTCTCTCTGATCAGCGTCCTTACAAATAGCAACAGGCAAATCCTGCATAGTATGCCTTTAATGTACGGTTTCATAATAATTCATCATCCTCCACCTCAAAACTCATAACTGTGAGCTGTAACCTTCACTCGTGGCTGGGTGGGAGTGTCGATATGAAAAAAAAAAACCTGGAAGAGACGCAGATGGACTCACTCTTTAATTAAACACAAAGCAAGTAATTAATTAGATCTCAGAATGGCTTGACAGCCCTAATAAATTCACACAATTCTTAAATGAACTTGAATGCGTAAACTTTAATGCGACTTGTCAGGATGGATTTGTGTGGATGAATATACAGCCGACGTGTGACTCACAGATGATGTTTGTCTTTGTCTTTATTATAATAATGTTTGCGATCACTCGCCCATCTCAAGACGACGTCCAGCACTCTGACTACGTGGCACTGAAAAATTTCCAAAACAGCGCAGCAGGAACACTGCAAGATAATTGAATCCTCCTCAGTACGACAGCATCCACTCGCAGGGAAACTCTGAATAGTGATGAACGAGCTGGATGAAGCACCAAGGCTAACAGCGCTGTGCGCTCTAAAGTATTTGTTGTTCTGCAAAGCTTTTTCAGATGTGTCAATAATGAAATCTAGGTGACATCAGCGTGTGACAGAGCATTTTGAATATTGTTGAGATAATAACAGCTGCTCTCAGAGCAGCTGAGAGGAGCGCCACTGTGCACAAGGATTCTGCAGCCGCTGATGCCGAGAGACAACTTCTCCATCAACAGTGGCTCGTATCCAGGTGGCACTCATTAGAATCACAAGGCACTGAGAGAATCAACCAGCCCGGAGCATGCAGATTTCTCCACATGTTGTTTCACTGTTCTAGTCAGTTTTTTGTTTGAATCCAGAGATGAAAAACACACTGATCCCTCTCAGAACACACAGTACAGTCGGTGAGATGAAACAAGAAAACTTTCTCCCGTCGTCTGTTTACTGAGGCCGTAAGAACGAGTGATCCCGGCACCCTCGCCTCCTCCGGCCCCTTTAAAAGCACTGCTTTTTTATTTATGGAAAGAAAGAGGTGGCTCAGCAGAATAGCTGGACTCAGCTCTGCTGAAACTGTCCCATCTTCGCCCCGCGGCGCCCGTCCCCCACCTTCTGCCCTGGCTTTTCCATCTCTGTCTCCAGGGCTCTGGGAGCTGCCACAGCTCACAATACAGCAAGACAGCACAGCGTGACAACTGGGTTACCCAAATCAGAGGTCACTGATTGCAATCTTTAAGAGCAACTAGATGTGTCGCTGCCGCAACACCTGACTGAATCTGAAATGGATATCTGGGCAGCGAGGCCGCAAACTCCTCACAGCCGCTCTGCCCGGGACGATACGGACAGACCTCAGGCTCAGAGAACAGACCTGCTGATACTCTGGAGTTTAGGATAAAATATTCACTCTCTGACTGTCACACTGAGGAGCTGATCAGACTGAAGACTAACAAAGTTTAAGTTCATGGTTGACCTTGGAAACAGCAGCTGGGAACTTCCTTAATGTCAGTTTACTGCCGGATGAGAATCATTTCATATGATCCTCATCAGAAGACGACCAGCTGTCATGGAGCTGTAGATGTTCTGCCGTCACTGTGTGCCACACAGCATTCACTCTGTGAGTGGTCGCAGCCTCTGACTGTCACTTTCTCTCAGCTCTTCCTGCTTTCTTGTGATTTTTGCAGGTAGAGATGGGCGGAGCCATCTCACCTGGTGTGTTGCACGAGGCCAGGCTGGGTTATTAAATCTGGTTCCTCGTTCTGTGTATGATGAGGATTTTGTTCTTTTTTAAAAATAAAATATTGTTTGATGAATTCAGATATTGCAGTCTCCCTCTCTGTCTCGTTCAATCAGCCTGGGCTGTGACAGAACGAAGCATTTTATTCTATCATGTCCCAAAAATATAGTTCACCAACTCTGTCTGCACAACAGTGAAGGAACATTGTCACCAGTTAGTTTGACATTTTAAACAGCACTTAAAAACATCCAGCAGAAATATGAGCAGGTAATTCCTCCTTTCTGGATTATGAATAAACAAATGAATGACTTGTGACAACCGAAAGTACCTTTTCTACCTGAAGAAGAAAACAACAGAAGCCATTTGTGTTTTCTTATCTTCATGATTTGAGGTCATTTTAAAACTGTTGGTTTTTTGTTCTGGAACAAATGTAAAACGTGATTGCGGCTCATGATCAATCTGCTATACTGACTTTTCAATTAAGTGCTTACAGAGAAAGATGACGGCCATAAAGCATCTGCGACTTGATGGAGATGTGTGTTAACCGCGTTCCAAAGAATGTGTTCACGGTTCGAGGGGAAACTGAACTGTGGTCCTCACTGTCATCGATGCTCAGTTTGTTTCTGAATGCAGGAACATCTACTTGCCTCTCTGGGACCCGCGGCAACACGAGGGCGGCTCTGTCTCTGCACAGAAGTTTCTTTGCAAACTTTACTCAGTTTGGTAACTTCCTGCATGTTTGCTAACAGCTCGAGACAGATTCTCTCCCTTCATTCAGTCTCTGTCACCACTGCTTCCTCTCTGGATGCAGGTGTAATTCTCTCCCTCCCATCTTTCATCAGGACCCCTGCTCTTCCTCATGTCTCAGGCTTTGATGTATGGCGCTGCACCCCTCCTCTCTCACCTTGAAGGGGATCATTATCATCCAGGAGACTTTACTCCAACCTCACCACAAGCACCCAACTCAACCCTCCCACTTTCATCTCCTCCACTGGGTTCTGACAGAAACCTCCAGAGTCTCTGAAAATCCCAGTTAAAGAAACTCTGAAACTCTGTGCCACCTGCTACCTGAAACTACAGCACCAGCAAGCTGGACCACTTCCAGTTCAGTGGGCTTCTGTTCTGACTCATGACTCATCTTGACACCTGCATTGTATTTACAACATGGCGTAGAAATGTTATAAGCTGGAGCTCATATTGAATTACTACAATGCATGCATTATGCAAGAAAGTGGGGCTGTAGATGGGAGCAGAATTTTAAATTCCCTTTTAAGGCTTAACTTATTTATGAGCCATGCTGTTTTTGTTTTTTAGTCATTTTAATATCCAGATTTTATAATCCGATTTTAAGCCGCCACCCGGCCAGATGAGTGAGATGGAAGCAGAAAGTCAGACATAAAGACGAGGAGGTGATAGAAGAAGAGAGGCTTTGTTCACTCCTCAGATCTGATCCCAGTAGAGCTGATTACACACTGCTGACTCCCTCAGTGGCAGGTCGTGTTGATGACATGATAGAGGACAGCGACCCGGCCGCTGAACACACCTGGGCAGACATCAAATCAACACCCCGCAGCAGGTCTATATTTGGACCCGCAGACAGACCGGGGAACATTGTTTTTCCACAGTAGGACTGTATGTCGACAGACTGGGGATTTACAGTCGGCATGGAAACACTTTTCAGATGTAGAGTTGAGGCATAAAGTTGATTTACAGACTTAATATGTTAGACTGAAGCGCAGTGGCGAAAACAAGGGAGTCCAATATTTTAAAGCATATTGCTCTTACTAAAAAAATATGCAGTCTTGCCATGATACATTATTATATGGATAAACCTTCTGATGTTCAGAGTTTAAACTGGTCATGCTGGCTCACAGTGTGGGCAGGTTAGCTCGCCTGAGTCAGTGGACCAGAACTGCTGGGATAAACCACACTGTGATTCACTCTGCGCTCCTCTTTCTGGGCTCTTGTCTTACATTTCCATGGAGAACAATATTTGCTGCCTGAAACAGAGACATTATCTTACATTTTCTAATGGTTATACTGACTTTTGATTTAGCAAGATTCACCCAAGCACACTTTCTGGACAGGCAAGCAGATATCACACAACTCGTCCACGATACCTCAGCATCCACATTGTTGAGGCTGTTTAGTCTACTGCTGTTTCCAAAGTCAGGTATTCATTGTCAAGCTCAGTTCTTAAGCCAACACGGACAGGAAGTTGCTGCTCCAGGCTGATGTGTCTCCACCACAACATCCGGCCTCCAGCTGAGCCAGCGAAGCGCAGGACTGCAGAGGGACGAGGAGAGGCGGACTGTGTTCACGTCAGTGATGCTTGGTGCTCAAACGCAGTCAGAGTTGAAGGTTATTGTTTATAATAGCTAACGTTTAATGTGCAGAACTATCATCTGCTGTTTATATTCACGTGAGGAAAATGTGATTCTTTGTTGATGGATGTTTGTGCGTTTATCAGGTAAACCGCTGGATTTTTGTTGTAGCTGTGTAGCATGAAAGAGTTCCAAACCTTCATTTTTGTTATGCAACCCGGTGTTGTATCATGACGAATAAAGAACCGCTAATTGAACCTTGAAACATAGCTGCTACTGACGACCATGCGATACATTTGAATGCATAAAAAGCAGGAAGACGTGCACCTTGAGCTGATTAAATGTTATCAGCTCGGGACAGTTTATCATTTGGATCTGATAATAACTCTGCCAACCTGCCGTGTTGGCACAGAGAGCCTCGAGAGGAAATCAGTCCCTCGAGTACTAATTAGCTGTCTTGCTAACTGTTGGAGACCAGTGACATTTACATTTTACCCAAGTAGCTTCTTTGAAATCAGAAAGAAACAGCACATCAATGTTTACAAATCAATGAGTTCATGACTTTCCCCAGAGAAGTTCAGCCTCTTGACAAATGTTCGCACTGCATGGATGCAGTTCCAGTCTGCCATAAGTCTGTTTGGCCATCTTTAGGAGTACAAGAACCTATCCAGCTTTATGCACTGGCTGGTATTATATTACAGACATTAATGGACACAAATGCACGCCCACAGTCTCCAGCTCGGAGTATAAAGCAGGCCCTTATACTGACCAGCAGTAACGCTGATTACTACGATGCCTCCTGAGACCTGCTTTTCATACCACAGTGGGGTCACCACTAGGTTAGAGGACTCTATTATCATCTATCCAGCCACTCGACCCGTAGCTGGGGACCATAAAGACTTGAATTCTCATAGATCTGCTGCCCTAGATATGGCATACACAACAGCCCGTATTGATCGGGTCATAAAACATTCAGCTTCGCAAACAAGGATGGAAACAAGAGTGTTTTGTCACAGCGTTCACCTGCCACTATTTCAGCCCTAACGCAGACCATTTTTAGAGTTTTACAACATCCCATAATGATGTCTGGTTTGGTTCCAGTGCAACTGAACTCCTGCCAAATACTGAGCAGCATTCTGCCATTATGTTTACTGCTAATTTCCTAATCTGCTCCAATAGTCTCCATATGAAGATGTAAAAATAAGCTAGTTTGGGATTTTCTGACCTTGTAACTTTGCAAGATGGGACATTTCTGCTTTATGAAATATGTAACAATATTTCCATTCATCTTGCTCTTTGTTGAAGTGTATTGTGATCACCTTGACCATCGGAACAGAGGCGTAAACAGGTTCACTTCGGCTGGATTGTAAAGCATTTCCTCTGTGTCCAGAACATGCATTTTTCTTGCTGATGGTTTGTCAGGAATGGGAATGTTTTCTGATGTATGGAGTAATCTGCCGTATTGGCAGCCAGCTCAGTCATTACTGCTTTTGACAGACTCTCATTCAAACTGATCGAGCTTTGAGGAAAAAAGTTCCTCGACTAAAATCGAAGAGGAGCCTTTCTGGGCGCTGCACTCTCAGTGCTGACCATTTAACTGACTTTCTCTCAATCAGGGACACAGAAAGGCCATTTCATCAAAACAGAGCAACTAAAAACTAGCATTTAAAAGTTCTGTTATACTGTAATTCCACTTCCTCCTTATTTTTTCCTCCAGTATGTAAGATATAGGCACATCAAGGCTGGTTGCAGATTACAAACAACTCCGCCTCCTCACCCTCCCATATGGTGGGCAGTAAAAATGTGGTTTGTCCCTTCTGGGCTACTGTAGAAACACAGCGGTGAAACATATCGGATTCATTGGAGGAGGACCAGCTCCTGGAGTGACAGTTCTTGGCTCCAGGTGATGAGCCTGCTGAGAATTATCACCCAAATCTGCAGCTCCCATCAGCTTAACAAAGCTTCATTCTAAATATGTCAGCTAGTTGTTTAGCTGTGCAGCCTGCAACATCACTTTCACCGTCGATGGTCTCAGAGTGTCATTAAAAGTAGGATGTAGACTAACTGATTGATTGGAAGACGTGTGAAGAGTTTTTCTCAGGACTTGTTTGTGACTAAAAAGAGAGAAAATATTAGTTTTTATTTGCCAGCTTGCTAAAATAAATAAATGAATAAACAAGCTCACCATCAACTTAAAGATGATTATATTGTTCACAGTGTGTGACCACTTGTTTCTGCCTTTTAGTAGGTTTGCAGGATTAAAAGAACTACAATTTTACAAGATCAACTGATAGAGTTAAAAGTTTTAGCACACAGGCAGGAACACGACAACTGAGAACAACTTGATCTGCTAAAAAGACCTTGTGACCCGATTCAAGGCTGCAGAACAAGTAAACATGAGGACCTTGAGCTGTTTCAAAGAAGGTCAAGAATTATTGGTCAAATTTACTTTCTCATGTGTGAAATCTCTCTGAGGTGCAGACAATCATCCCCTGAAAATCCAAGTTGGATGTCAGGGAAAATGTTCACTTTTTATTATATTATTATATTATTAGGCCAATTAAAAAAACATTACCTTCAACTTGTACTTCTCCATTTTCCCCTGTTCTTCCCCTAAGATACATTATTCACTTTATTGCAGCGTCCAGCACATTTGTCACGTCATTGGGTCAGAACAGTTCGCTCTATACATAGAATGAAGTCCACACTCTGGTGTTATAAGACACCCACAATACTGCAACCCAGTCACCCCTCTCCCCCCCCACACTCTTCTTCTTCTCTTCATCTCTGGATCTGTGACTTCCTTACAAACACAGCGCTTCAAGCAATGTTGGCATCTATTGTTCACTTTTATTTCACCAAATTGTTCAGGCTTCATATCCAGGATAAAGAAAGTGGGTGGAAACAAAAGAGCGAGAGGACGCAGAGAGCAATGAAATGAAAATATTGCAGGATAATGGCTTGTAAAGGAAAATGGCTTCAAACCAAGACTTTAATGGAAAGCGAACTGCAGACTACAGAAATGGTTTTGATGGCCATTCACTCAAAGTAAACACACTTACAACAGGACTGAATTGGCTAATTCATCAAGTCTCAGGAGTTTTCAAGGTTTTATATAAATGTGCAAACTCATTGGAAAGTTTAAGAGGGCAGAACAAACAGTGAGTGCAACAAATTCTTAATTAAAGACCACATATTTGTCAAAAAAAAGTTATTTTACAGATGAAAAAGGTTGAGAAAGCCAACATCCACTGTCAAGGTCTCCGTTCCATAAAGCATTCAAACTGCAGAGCGGTAGATAAAGTCACATCTGTGGTGCACGCAGTGAAACTGTGGGACTGTATCACAAAAAATAGATGGAAAAAATATTGTGTATACGTATAATTACACATTTGAACTTCATACATTCAGTCTAAACTTCTTGTGCTTCCATAAAATCCCTTTTAAACGTAGATACTCTCATGTTTCTCAGACTTTCCTCTTGTGGACGGTCGTGTGATTATCCTGCACACTGTCAGTGTCTTATTCAGCACTACAGGGGGACCAACATCAAACATGTTTAATTGGCTAATTTGTCATATGATTGTTTTGGGTCTGTGGCCCAGTCCTCTGCACACACCTCTGATGGAATAATTGGCCATTTTAGGCACATAATGAACATGCAAATGAATATAGGATGCTTTGAAGCCAAGCGAGCTATAAATAAACCCATCGATCAAAGAGACCAGCTCCTCGTCTTTGAGTGTAGAACCCTGCAGGGGTTCTGGCGTTGTCTGTATCAGATTGCACAAAATTACACTAAACAGAACCAATTACATTCAGCCTATAAATAAATGCGCCTCCTCTGTAGGTGTAGTGTAGAGATGTAATGTATCATAAAATATTATTACAGAAATATTTTTAGACTCTCCTCTGGCAGTACAAGGTACAGTAGATCAGAAATATAAGTCTTTCTTTCAAAGGGAACATGTTCATGTTTTCATATCAAAGCCAGCTTGTCGTCCTTTGAATGCAGCACAGGGTTTAAATGCAATATTCATGATGTTGTTGCGGTTATGTTTGAAAACATACAGTTTCTCAAAAAAAATCAGACTTAACATATCTAAACAACATAACTTCTGACTGCTGTTAAACATGCTGTTCTTTCTTCTAGTTGTTTCACTTTGAATTCCTTCAGTCTGGCGTAAAGTTACCTTCAAAGAGAAAAGCTCATCACACATGAATCGACTCAGACAGCAGCTGACTGTGGAAACAATGAGGCCGACAGCCAAAACAACAACAAGACCACAACACACATATAAATCATTATCCACCCATAGAACTACAATAACAATGAAATATCAATGGACATATGGACTTAAACCAACTCTGGAGACAATAGACTGAAAGGTTTTTAACCTCTGGGATCAAAGTCGATCACAGGAAACTCATTCCAGTCTCCTGTGAGAACGTGTGTGAGCCTTTCCAGTGGGTGAACTTATAGAACATTAACAACTTTGAACAGATGGTTTGTCATCATCTCGCCAACGCTGTAAGATTGCTAAAGTCTGTAGTAGTACCACAGGGGACTAAGAATCCTCTTCCATCTGTTTAGTTTAAGTGAAGCAACATATAGGTCTAAACCCGGATTCCACAAGGCTCAGCTCAGCCGTGTTACACGTTGGCTCCGACGACCGTATGTTTCATATCGTATCGTATCCGGACAATGCTCAGTTCCGCAGAGAATAGATGCCGAGCTTAATTTTGACAGAAGCAGACTGCAGCCACCTCAATCTGCACAGAGCAGATCGAGCCAGACAGGAAGTCAGACAGCACGACAGTGTATTTTCAAAATGAAACTCCCAGTGCAGACTCAACAAACACATGTAAAACCAACAGATAAGGAAACGATTTCTGTACGTAGCCAACTAAACCACTGACGGAGCGAAAGAATGAAGGACAATGAAAAAATAAATACAATCTGAGCAACTCGACGATATCAGGCTGGCACGACGCTCTGCCTCTGAAGAACATGAAGACTCGTGGAAGACGGAACCAACAGCGTCACACAACACGGAGTGTGGAATCGGAGAAGGATAAAGCTTATAGGACGTTTAATACAGATGATAATTGTTAACAATTTCAACCCCAAATGTAAGAATTTCCAGAGCCCCAGTAAATGTACATGGATGCCTACATGCTGAACAGTCTGTCACATGCGTCTGTGCAGCAGTAAGAATACTTTGTTATTTATGTTCGTCTTAAACTATGAAGACATCGTCTCTACGTCCGCAGCACGTCTTGCTGTTGTTTCTTACTTTCTCAGTTTCTACACGTTTGTGTTTACAGTACTTTCAGAGTTGTTCCTCACACAGAGATCTCCTCTTTGGTTTTTTCCCTGATGTGATAATTTCTTTTTTGCACTCAATGAGTCCAAACCTGCTGGTGACGATAACAGATTAGATGATCCACTTTTGTTGAGTATAGGCTATTTTCTTTCCGTCTGTTCCTCTGAGACCTGCTTGTAATTAAGGACTCTAAACAAAGAAAGCTGAATTTCCACTATCTCACTATATATCTCAACTATATATTGAAGCACACTTGCCTAGAGAATGAGACAGTGCAAAGCAGCTGGTGCTAATTGTTCTTATAAATAGTGTGAATCAAGCCTCAGGTGACTGTGAGGAGCACATACAGACAATAAAGAATATGCAGCCACACCACCAATGAAATGCACACTGAA
Organism: Diplodus sargus; assembly: GCA_903131615.1. Classification (NCBI taxonomy): domain Eukaryota; kingdom Metazoa; phylum Chordata; class Actinopteri; order Spariformes; family Sparidae; genus Diplodus; species Diplodus sargus. The sequence goes on from CAEMYA010000630.1 coordinate 1,327,140, forward strand.
TAAATAAGGAGTCTCTCTGTGGAAAATTCCTCAAGGGTTGTTTCTTTGTGCGAAAAAAACTCCAAAACTCCTGACACTTACTTATTTATAGATACACGTGGAGAGTTGGAGGTACTGGGACAAAGTTAATCAGAACCGAATAATAATTTTGATAATGCAGAGTGCATTCATCCCCCGCCGACAGATCAACGAGCCACATGTGAACAGCAGCTTTATCTATTTCTGTTAGTTTGTTGTGATAAAAGCCAATATTCGTTATATCCAGCTGAAGATCCTGATAATATAAGAGCATAAGAATTCTTTGGAGCTCACAGGAGCAAAGAGAGACTATAACATGTGATGAATGTTTCTGTGTGATGGTGCTTCCAGCTCGCTGCATAAAACATGATGTTGGTAAAGTGAGCGGATAACATGGTGGTGTAGTGGTGGGATTTAATCAGCCCGGCTGTTGTTTGAAGTAGATGTTGCAATTAAACACAAATTAATAACAAGCCTCAAAGTGATGGTTGTTAAATTTCCTGAGCAGAAAGTCCCTGAACAGTTCATGCAGGTGTTATCACTCTGTCATCACATCAGCACTCCGCTGAGACCTCCGTCTGCAGGAGGAAAATCTCCAACAGAGGGAAAAATTAACGAGCTGCACGCACGACACAGATCAAGGAGGGGAAATACATGAACACTGAAAACAAAAGACGGAGAGAGATGGGATTAAATTCACATTAGCAGAACTTCTGCACGCGCCCATCATGCAGCTCAGATTCAAGGGCACGCTGACAACTCTGGATCGGATTAAAGTACGGGATGACATCACCAGAGTCCAGCGTCCTACTCGCCTCTTCATCACGGCGCTGTGCAGTCATCACCCCGACGGCTGTGCTGCAGATGGTTGATGATAACTCCACATAACCAAAAGGGGAAGAAGGATGACGACAGAGGGGCATGATGGGAGAATTCAATTCAGATTGATTCTGGTTTCACAGTGATTCATCACATTGAGAAGGAATCTGCAGTGCGCGGCTTTGTGTTTGAAATCTTTGACTAATGATTTTTCAGCTGATTGTCAAAATCAAAAAGATAGCGGTGTTGATCCCTGTCGGACCGAACCACACTGTGACGGAACATACGAGCGTGACACTATTCACACACTACAGATACTGTGGTGGCTTTCCTCAGTGCGTCCCCAACCTGCTGTGTCATCTCAGTCCTCACGTTCTTTGGTTGATCAGAGTTCGGTGGAAGTGACGCTTGAGAAGAGTTTGCTGGCTCATTTGTCGAAGCTGGAATCTGGCGCTCTGCTTCATTAACATCAGTCTGTCGGTGATGTGAGTCCTCATGTTTGCAGTATTCCACAATACTTCCTGTTCTTCACTGTATTAAATTCACACATTGTTCGAGTCAAGCAAAGCTCCTTCTTCTGTTCTGTGACTATAGAGGGACACAAAACATTAGTAACGGCCTACAAAAATAGCTTTTTACAGTGAGCGTGAAATAGTGTTTCCTGTCCTTTAGTGTAAATAGTTAGACTTAAGTATAAAGTACTATTCATGTCTTTCTGTGTTTGCCTTTTTATGACGTACAATAATCTTTTGTAAGCAGCACTTTTATTCCCAGAGAGAACCATGATTTAAATATTATAAAGTGTGAAAGAAAAACCCACGTTCTGTAGGTGTCTCCGCCTCTCGAGACGCTCTAAACCTGTCAGGAGGATGCAGACATTCATTTTAGATTCTTTCTGTCTATCAACAACATATTTCACTGAGATGTCTTTGAAAAATATCTCAATAATGTGTAAATTTCCCCTAAACTGCATGTGATTGTGTCAGTGAGAATGAATGTACTCCACAGGCGCTCGCTGACTGCGTGGGCTCGAGGTCCTGCTTGTTACGAGGTGACAGAACTGACCGAGTACAATGGGACCAAACTATTAAAGGAGCTGTCAGTCAGTTCTGGAGTGACAGCAGGCGCCACCTCTCTCTTTTGATTTTTGGGGTTAGGCCTCTGCTCTGGCTTTAGTATCGCCGTCTTGTGACCTCAGAATGCTTCTGGAAAGCGTGCCTTCAACATAACGAAGGGGAGCGGCTCAGGAAGCTGTAAATTACTGTTGCTACTGAAGGTATCAGCCTGTAAAAAACGCGCTGATGACAGGAGCTGCCGTATAAACCTGTAAGCGATGACTTGCCAGCTAATTTAGGTGACATGTTGGGGGTTCAGTGTTTTGTCACTTTGACAGGAGTCAGGGCTGTGAATAAACAAACTGAACCCACAGCCATTAAAATTAGACCACTGTAGCTGCTCATCCTTGTCAAACAACACGAGGGAGAGCTGCTCAAGGCCGCGTCCTTCAGTAAATATTAACTGTCCTCGCCATCTGCACTGACTTTTCACCCTCATGTTCACTTTGAAACCCCGCTGTACACTAGATAACCATCTATCTCGCACAACTCAGCCTATCATTGCCTTCAGTAATCTTGCCTTTTGATCAATAACACAAGCAGGACAAGATGATCGGAGTGCTGCTGCTGACTGTGGAGTCCTGGGCAGGAAACATACAATATTGTTTAAGTCATCACACAGGTGAAGTAATGCCTTTACACAGGAATAGGGCAAAAACTAATGGGTAGTTCAAATAATCAATTAATCTCTTATTCTATAATATGTAAAAAGCCCAAAGTATTGACAACCTGCAGTCTAAAACCTGCAGAAGAAAAGCAACAAATCCTTACATGAAACAGTCAGAACCTCCAAATGTTTGCTGGAAAAAATTGCAGTTATTTCAAGATGTCGGAGCCCAAAGTGACGTCACGTTGTCCAGTCGACAGTCCAAACCCGAGAGACTTCTCATCTACTCTCATGAATGACAAAGACTAGAAGTAAATCCTGAGATTTAAGGAGCTAAACAACGTATATGTTTGACAGTTTTGCTTGAAAATTAATAGCACATTTCTGTTAAATATCTGTAATACAAACCGTCTGTTATACAACACCAAAGATGATGATACTTCAGAGCGTAATGAGGGACGTATCCCCTTCAATGTCTAACAAGTATTGATTTTTCCCTCTCAACGATGTGCACAATCAGAAATGTATTATCGTCACGGGTTATTCTCTTTCCTCATTCGATGCAACCCGAATGAGAAGCTATTCCTGCAAGCAGAGACACAAAGAGCGATGAGGCCATTGTGCTTTGAAATATCAGTTTTCAACAAATGGGCCAGTGCCACTCCCTCCAGCTATGTCATACATCGACACTGTTTTCTACTGCATCTGTCTTCATTCAGCCATTATCAGCGAGGCTAACGGTGCCATGTACTCAGTGATATGACTATCATTAGCAGATGCTCGTGTCGGAGGGAAAGAAGCTGGAAAAATCCATGTTGAAAAGTGACAACACGTCTGTTTCTCTCTAGTGCTGATTTAAACTGCTCCAGACAAAACACCTTTTGAATGTCTGCTGTTAAAATATGGCTAAGTGAGTCATGGAGGCCCATTCATCCCTGTTTGCAAAAGTAATTTCATTGCGTTCTGTCAAGTGTAATGTCATGGACCTGGCCTTGTATTTCTCTATTCCCTGCATTATGTCAAACATTAATTCTCTTACTGACCATTGAAAATGGCAGAATGATGACTGGCGTTGAACGTATGCAAGCCGATTTTCAAGGCTGAGGTTATGTTGCTCTCTTCGCAACTCTATCTTTCGTGTAATGGCTCGTTTGCCCTTATTTTGAATGTGACAAGGCGGCTGTTGACGGATGAATATCCATTTTTAGAGCAATAAACACCCAAAAATGTGCGTTTCAACTTGCGCACACACACAGACAGCCAGCGGTAGTCATTATGTGTGTGTGTGTGTGTGTGTGTGTGTGTGTGTGTTTGTGTGTGTGTGTGTTTGTTGCTCTTCTTAGCACCAAGAAATACAATCTGATCCTGCATCAACTGATCTGATACACAGCAGATGAGCACATAATCTGGATAGATTGAACTGGAACATTAATCTCTTCTGCTGAGAGCGCTGCAGAATCCAACTGGAACATTTAGCCAGTTGCCACAGTCTTCAGATTGTATTTCTTTTTCATGACAAATTCTGAATAATGTGCCAGAACAAGTCATTCAAAGTGTTTTTTTCAATATCTCGAACACAAAAAGAGAGAATAAATCACCTCTTCCTAACTGTAAGCAGGAAGTCAGCTGCTCTTTCTATAAAAAAGTTGTATTTTTGTGTTATGTGAGTTGGTCTCATGATAATGATAATGATCGTGATCGTCATGTACACGCACTTCAAAGGTAACTGGCACTGAGACCTGCAGCTGACAACCGTTTGGACGTCCTTGCAAACTTAATGATCCACAGGTCTGGATTTTAATGAGGAGCTTGTTCTTTGGCGCTGCTGTCGATGACAATGCCAGGTCTCGTACAGAGGTCGCAGCATTAATGGCAGCACAGAGTCATTAAAAGAAAGTGAGAATGCACAGGAGGGTCTGAAGCCCTTCACTGTACACACACCCATCTCGCTGGAATGCCTCTCTGTGGGAATGACGCAGACACATCACTAAGGTAGAAAGTCCCTGGAGGCCGGAAGCTATGATGCTTTATGAGCATGTTTTTCTTGGCAGAGCCCGGGGGAGGCGTCCGCCGAGAGTTTGTTCTACTGAGATGCTGGGGAAGCAGCTAACAACAAAAGCTCTGCAGTTCAACAAGCCCCGCTTTTATAGACACAGCCCAATTACACATGTTCATTATTGTTGTGGCTGTTTGTGCCCCAAACTGTGATGTACCACACTAAGATAAAAATGGACCTCCAATCTGTTTGTGTTTTGCGTAACAGATCCAAACTACAAATTAAAAGAATATTCACATCACATACGTTCAAGTCTGAGCAGCTGACATCAAAGACAAAGTTCACGCAGCGTTTCAGCTGCTTACATGCTTCCTGACTCACATGCTAAACACTCAGATTCAGAAGTGTTTTCTTGTTTTGTTAAAAGTGAGAATAACAGACTCTCAAAGAACGAACCATGACAGAATACACAGTGAGAGCATGAGGTCATGTCTCTGTTTCTGTTATCAGGGAACAGGATCATTTCAGAAATAAATTACAGATATTTAATAAGTTATGCTAATAATTGTGATATAAATGCCAATTTCATGTAGCAAAGCCTTGAACCTCCTTCACAACATCCAAGCGAGTTGGATTTAACAAGACAAAAGTTAAATCAGATCCTCTGACTCTGAAATCTGCTTAGTGAATTGTAAATAAGAATCCACCTGATGGTCGAGTCGACGTCCCGCTCCGCCTAACAAAGTGTATCCATGTGAGGGTCATGTCAACAACACGTGTCACGTGACATGCAAGTTACCAGCTGCTCATCTGCAGTAATTTGGAGATACTTGCCAGAGATTTGAACCAGCGACCGTCCGATGACTGCGCGGCTCTCTCCTCCTGCGTTACAGCCGCCCGTTATCTGTATCTGTTCAACCACTTTAATTATCTAAAATATTATCCATAATCGGGATGAACGGGACTTAAAGCTGTAGTGGCTCGTCCTCAGATCTTAGCAGGCGGTATTAATCTGATTTAGTTAATTTAGGACTGAAACTGATATGTAATGATCAGAAGTTGCTGTATTTATGACTGAAAGCTGTTTGAAAGACAAATTGAGCTTCAACTCAATGATCAGAAGCGTAAGTGAAATATTTAAAGAGGAAATCTGATATGAACTCGACTTCATAAACTTCACTCAGCTTTCCAATTTCTTCATCACGACTACAGTCAGACACATTTCACTCAGAAGTACTCACTCATCTCTAAATGTTCACTTTTCTGATATTCTAAAGACCAAACAATTAACTGTTTAGTCGAGAACATGATCATAATAATAATGATATAGAAAATCAGTCAGTTGCAGGTGTACAGGGAATAACTGCCTGACACATGATTCTAGGAGTCTGGAGCCAAAGTCACAAAGACACGAGCCGGTCGGATGCAGCTGAGATCATTAATATAGTGCAGGTAGTCACGCGGCTGCAAAGGCATTGTAATTATGAAAGTGAAAAGGTTTCAAGCTATCACTCATTAATCATGTTATGGCAGTAATTCTAATGTATATTTAGCAACGTGTTCCAGATCAAAAGCCTCACTGTAATTAAAAACAACACCTCACTGGAGCTTCCTATCCTTCGCCTGTCACATGTATTAACAATCACATGACATCCTGTTGAAGGACGAACTCTAACTTTACATATTTTACATCACAGTCGCTCTGAATTAAGTCAAATAAAGAAACTCCTCCCTTTTTATTATGTGTGTGTGTGTGTGTGTGTGTGTGTGAAGAAAAGGGTTTGCCCTCCTAAAGTGTCCAAACATTGTTTCTTGTGACTACATGAAATCGTCAGCACGCCGTTTTACTCGACACAGGTATGATGTAATCTAGCAACACCAGCTCATCTCACGTTGAAACAAAGCCTTTATAAAACTTCGATCCACGTTCACCAACATCATGATGCAACAGCAGAGTAAATGATGCAGTGCAATCGTACGGTGAGTTGTAAATAAAAAGCTGAGAAGCTCTGGCGCTGGAGGTTTTATTGGGAGCCAAATGTCTGCAGGTTCTCTAAATGTATGATCTCCCAGATAATTGGATGTGCAGAATGCACTGAAACCACTTGCTTGATGTGCCGCAACCTTAGCCCTGATTGTCTCCGCTCATGGCAATTGCCGGCTGCAGCGATTGCTCGCCTTCATGCACACATTTCCCTCCGCAGATTGGACAGGCTTTTGTGCACCACTTAATTTTCAATCAGATCCGATCCAGGCTAAGTTGCCATGCGGTGCGAGGGGGTAAATGGTGGGTCATATGCTCTCCCCAGTGCTAATGAGAAGCTTCAGTCAACACATGGCTGTCATTTTTTATCCCGTCTTCCCCTGCAGATGAGAGTCACAGAGAAGGTACGGCTGACAAGGCCTGTCCGTTTCCAACATAGACCCATTCAGTTGGGACCAGAACCAATAATGGCTAAATTTCTTTGCATATGGGTGTCAGTTTAAAAGCAATCATTTCATTTCCAGCGGCTCTGAGTAGAGCTTGCCCCAGGGACTAATTGTCTGTCTATCAAATTAATGTGAAGCAGAATATTTTTAGTGCTCATCAGATGCCCTGGACTCGTCTGCGGATGATACGTCGTCTCATTAAGACATCATTTGGACGTTTGAATACAGAAGATAATGGTACAGTTTCACAGCTTCTGCAAAAGAATGAATCGAGTGTCACTGCCACATCATATTCTACTGTCACACATTCATTCCACTTTCAAAATTGGATGTTAAATGCTAATTCTGAGTTCTAAAGTGCTGGAGCATCACAGGGTGCCCAAGAGAAATCTGAATATGCAAAACCAGTATTTAAGCATAAGAATAGAATAGAAATATGTTTTTGAATATCACTAACACATTGTTTTTCTCATTATTTACACTGGAGGAGGTTTAATTCATCATTAGTGTGGTGGAAGACTGGAGGGTTGTGCTGTCACCATATGCTTTTAGATTAAGATGACCGAAACAAACTGGCTGATAAATGATCTACAGAGACCATCAGTGAGCGTCTGATCGCCATTTCATTAGCTTCTGTATACCCAACAAAAAGTAAAGTATGAGCCAATTTGTGGCAGTCAGCCGAGCATCAGCATGTCATCCATCCGCCACTGACAGTTCGTTTATGGCATTGTGTTTTGATTTAACAGCCTTTGCTCATAGATACAAACAAGTTTATTATGTTGGACAGAAGAAAAACCTTATGCTACTCTAATGACAAGCTTTCCAAGCAGTGCAACTCAGGCCCGATTTATTAAAGGTTCTGGGCCTGTTGTTCAGGCCCGATATCACACGCTCTACCCCCAAACAGATGCACCAGCCAGTGTCGCGGTGTGCATGCCAGTTGTGCGAGTTTTTAGGGTTTTTCTGTAACTCAATATCTATGTATTATTACTGTAATGAGTAGTGGATGGAGTTGTGGTCATGAAACTGAACTTGTCTGAACGTGCCATGCCGTTTAACGTTACGGCATGGCACAGTAAGGTTTGGTAGGGTAAGTTTCAGTACGGTAAGGTTTGGTAGTTCGGTACGGTAAGGTTCGGTACGGTAAGGTTTGGTATGGTAAGTTTCAGTACGGTAAGGTTCTGTATTGTATGGTTTGATACAGAAAGGTATTAATAACTGTCCCCGCCAGTGCTTCTCATTTTAATGGGTACAAGCAACAGAAACTCTCAGCTAAAAATTGGAAGCCCACCAAATTTACATTTCATAATGAGGAGAACATGAATGTCTGTACTAAATTTCAAGACATTGTCATGTTATCTTAAAAAATGACATAAATGTCAACCACACAGTCACACTAGTATGACGATCAAGAGATGAACAATCTCAGTAAACTTCATTATTTAGGGACATGAATTTCACAAATCCTTTCAATAGTTGAGGTATTTGGCTGAAGTGAACAAAAGGCTTCCTGACTTACATCCCATGAGCCAGCTGCTAGCGGGGCTGTGAGGTAATCACTTGCTTCTTGGCCCACGGCCTGACTTTAACATATTTAATTGAAATCTGTTAAATAGATATTCTCGTAAATAGCGGACAGAGACACAACTGGGACTCAAAACATAACCTCCTTTGCAGAGAGGTAACTAATATTGAACTGAAGGAAATCCATTATTATGCTGTGATAATGAGTATATATCTCCATATTGCTAGGTAAATTGAACCCATTACCTGGAGGAGAAATAATCAAGTGACACATTTAATGTGCCATTGAGGGCAAATCCCATTTTACCCACTAATAACCCCTGAATCATAATTACATCTAGATTTGGTTGTAAGCTCTATTACATTTGCTCAATTATCCATTTCCTCTGATTGCTACGGTGCCTTTTGTAGTCGAACAAAGAACAAATCCTCGGCAGCTCAGTAACATTCAAGCATCCTGCTGTTTTCCCACATAAAGATGTAAAACTCTTAAAACAAGATTTTTAAAAATATAATTCATGGTCTTATTCTTAAATGTTTCAAAGTGCTGAGGAGAAAACAATGCCCCGAGCAGAGATCACTAATCGCTCCAACAGGTTGCCGGGGCCTCTCCCTGGAGCTCTCATCCAATGAGAAATTGATTACACATCAGTCACAGTGAAAAGAGAAGAGGTCTGGACTGAGCAAGGATAAGATGAAGCAAAGAAAGAGGGCTCGTGTTTTTCTTATTCCTTCTTTTGGCTCCTGTTGATCTGATATTGATTGCCTGACATTGGTCAAATATCCCACTCTGCATTGCGGAGAGGCTGCTCGGCTGTGCGGGGGTGTCGTCGGGTCTGACAGACGGGCACTTGAGAGAGGTTGATGAGGATTGTCACCCAGCGGGGATGACTGCCTTGTTCTGTGATTGTGACGAAACCTCACCTTCTCTGCACAGGCTGCTCTAAACCTATTGAGGTGTAATGCTGCTGTTTCTAGATGGTTTGTATGTTGGCTTTCCGAGGGTTTGGGGAATTGTTGTAAAAGCCCGCTCATGTTTTTTCTTCCCAACAGCGAGGCGTTGTTCATCTCTAAATTGAACATTACAGCAGTGAAAGAATGCGTACATCGCGAGACAGATATGCGGTTTGTTTTTGCTTTTTACCTCCAAACCGCTCTGTGAGGAGGACCACAGAGAGTTCCATCAGCAGCCGCATATAGATCCAAAGCCATTCCCAGTGTACTGTGAAGTTACTTTACAGAGTAAACAAGTAAGCAAAGAAACCCTGTCGATTCAATGCAGACTCAGTCAATCGCTCATGAATATTATGAATATGCTGTCGGCGAGCAGTATGCAGCTTTCCCCCTCTGCCCTGAGGGGAACAAAGGTCCAGAGTGTCGGGAGCTCTTACTTCACTGATGTCTGGCTTCACAAAGGGGAGAGTAGCCTTGTTTGCAGGGACTAAGACTAATTGGTTTGTTTATACAATCAATGGTAGAGCGCAGTCAACCTCCTCTCGGGAAATATGAACAGCACAGCACAACCACCTGCTTCTGCCTCTAAACTAAGATGTGCATTTCACAGACAGCTCCATAATATTTCTCAAATTGTGACCTTTGTTCTTTATGTTCATCACAAACACTATGCGTGTTCTGTAAGGTCTTTAGTGTTAGCTGTCTTTTCATGTATTTGATGCTCTGTATGTTCTTGTATGATGGCAAGTATCTACATTTACACAGGAACATAGGTCTACTTTAGCGGTAATTGCTTTGCAGAGAACATTGCAGATTACAATGCTGCTTTTCATGTTTTTCCTGGTGTAATACGCCCACGTGGATTCACCAGCATCATTATCTTCCCTATGACAAGATGAAAATGTAGACGTCAGAGCGAATCCTCTTTTACTGACACTTGGACCAACAAGAAGCTTTTGTTTTTAAAAAGGATCTGATGTCAAGTGAAGGTAATTTGATTTATTTCACATCTGGCATCATATCAAAGGAGTTTTTGCCCATTTTGGTGAACATACTCATTTGCTTTCTGGCGAAGAGTTGGATGAGAAGGAGAAATCAACTCTTCAAGTTGGAGGAGAACAAAATCCACCTTCCAACACCTCTAAAATCTCACCAATTAACATCTAACAAGTTTGTTCACTCCGAGAGAGTAAAAATAACAGTTTGCCGGTAACAATGGGTGATGTGCCACACTGTTTCTTGGCTTAATGGTAACTACCTGGAATCTCTTCTGGTTGCCTGGCAACGATCTCATTAGTGTGCTTTTAAGCTGCCAGTTGGTGTATTTTGTTTTCTTCAACCTTCGCCAGGCTAGCTTTTCCCCGTTTCCAATTTGGTTAAGCTAAGCTAGCCGGCTACTTGCTGCAGTGGGTGTCAATACCCTGAATGACAAACTATAACTTTAACTCCCCTGATGGAAATTCAACAAAAGTTGCTCAGTGTCAGCAGCAGCAGTCCTATAATCAGGGAGGTGGTTTGGCAAAATGGACAGATTCTTCAGAATACACTATTGTGATCGATTTCTTCACCGTTTGGAGGTGACTTTAGATTATCTGTCTGTGTCGGTGTGTCTTTTTAAACTCTACCCAGTAAGGTGAGTGATTTATGGAGGCTTTCACTATTTTACACGCTTAGCCGCTAGCATCTGGCTAATAGATAATAACCCTGCTTACATCTCTTGCTCATGGATATTTCATTTATTCCGCTTCATCTATGTTAAAGAGTCCTAATAATAATTCCCTTTCATTTCCATACTCCTTTCGGTCATAAGTAACCTGGATCTAGTCCTGTGTGGCTCACAGGGTCAGACATGGCAGTAACACTGCACAGAGATCTGATGTATTCAACTGGAGGTACTTGTAGAAAACTGTATTTTCTTGAATTAAAGCATAACTTAATACAATTTGCATTTGTAGCTCATTTTTCTTCATCACAGTTTAAATGAATTCCAATAACCTGCATCAAAGACACAAACTAAGAGTGTATTCAATGATTCTTGTATCTACACATTTCAAGTGCCTGTCAGAGCTCGAGGTTAACGAAGGGTCCAGGACCGACAGGACCGACAGGACCTCATGTGATACACAAAGGGTTCAGTGCAGGATACATATATTCATGATAGAAAGATCACAGGAGCTCTTACCTTTGTAGAAGCACTCCTCACTGTGCATGATGGTAATCTTGTGTCCTCTGAGGCAGGAGGCCCGGTGGAGCTCACAATGGTTCTGGTACAGCTTCCCATCTGAACCGCAGACGGGTTTGTAATGTGGTTTACAGTGATCCAAGCACTTGCACTCTCCTTGTCCAGTCTCATGGTTGACTGCACAGTGACGCCCCAAACCACAATACTTGTGTTCACACGGACCAGGAGAGACATTGTGTCCCATAAAACCTGCAGAAAACACACAGAAAAATTATGATTATACAACTGATTTTTTAAAATTTTTTTGATGGATTTACTTTATTATTGTGTCATGCACCAATATGTCCAACACAAACAGTTTACAAGTCACAGTTATTTTAAAAAAAGAGACCAGAAACCAGAATAGCAACATAAATAACAAATATACTGAACAAATAAACCATCCCAATGTTTTTCTCCAACCTTTAAAAACAAAACGTTTCCAAATGAAGGCAGTCAAGTTGAACATCCTCTCAGGTTTCATTCAGCTAACAAACGTCCGCCTGAACAAATGGACATCTCTCTCTACAGGCTGGATCTCAGGCTGTTTCTGTGCCCTCACCCCCCTTCGGGAATCCCCATCGATACTGGATGGTGTTTTTCTCAAATCACATAGTGAAAGTCAAACCTATAAATTATGCAAGCCAAGTTAACTACAAAGCCCCCGCAGAGGGAATGATTTAATAAAGTCTGTTCACTTCGACCCAGATGTCTTCAAAAATGTGACGCAAAGCAAAACATCTCAAGTTTTGTCATTTGATATTTGCATGCGCGGCAGCAGGACTGCAGAGATGACATATAAATGTAAGTACATCTTAAACTAATCATTTTAAATTAACAAGCAGAAAGAAATGCGTTCTGTCTAAGTGTGCATGTGTAACTAGTCTCACGGGAAGATCGAAGGCCGTCTCAGATCTGGTTAAATCTCATTTCGAGCCGTAAACACTTGTCGGATCTGCTCCACCGCGCGCGGAGGCTTCGGCATGTTAGGGGCTATTCCAGATCAGTTAGTGGTGAAGAAACTGCACTTTTTAGACTCATTACAACAAGCGTGCAGCGCGGCTTCATGGTAGAAGAACTCACATTTTAAAATTCTGTGTTTATATATTTCATGTAACCGCCACATTTCAACCTTTTATTGCAATTTAGGATTCAAAGAATGTAAAGTTTAAAAATGAAGGTTAACTCACAACTTACTTCTATTTATACAACAATAAATCTACATATTATCTTATTAATTCATCGATGCATACTTTGGTCCAGGAAAGAGAAAAATGCAGTAAACAGCATTTTGGTGACATCATATTGTTGATTTTTGTTTGTTTGACTAAATAATCAATCAGCTAATATTTGCAGCAGAATCTTTGTCACCACCACAAACAATTACAATTTTTGTTTAGTTGTTAGTTATAATTAACTGCCAGCTGGATTTAACTGAGAGACTTCTGTACATTAATTCTTTATCTCTTGTTTCCATTCATGCCGTATTTCTATTTCTACTTTGCACGGAGCACCTGTAACAAAACAATTTCCGCCCGAGGATTAATAAAGTGTTCTGATTCTGATTTTCCTCTTGTTGTAAATTCAGACACTCTGTTGAATAGACAAGCATCCTTCTGGACTCGGTGCACATGTACTGTTAGATTAATGTCGGTACTGAATGACCAAAATGTCAATATTATGCTGGCGAATCTTCGAGGAAAGCGAACATAGAAATGGTGCAATATGTATAGAATGATTAGAATGAATAGACACTCCTGCTGGTGCTTCAGCCCTGTTAGACATTTTTCGTTGGTGTTTGTGTGAAGAGAAGAGAACGGGTCTTCACTGAGCTTTAGCAAGGAGTGGTTCACCTTTGGGTCGGGGTCCCCTGAGGAGGCACAAGTAAAAATCTCAGAGGTTGTACAAGGATCAACAAGACATGTTTACAGTGTGCAGTGTGTCTCACAGTTCACTTCTACTCTGCAGTTTGCTGTGAGTGTGACTTCATGAGAATTAACCCCCTGCAGGGAACGACTAGAAGGGAAGGAGCAGTCCGGGTTTTGAAGTTCTTTTTCCCACAAAGTGACCTTTATAATAATTCGTTCTAAAACATCATTGAGTATTCACTTGATCAAGGGCTGAGGAGTTGAGGGTTTGAATTGAAAATATAAAGTTGAATGAAATGTGGGAAGAGCGTCCTTGAAACTTCTTCCTCCTACTTCAGGTGTGCACATCTTTATCAGCCACGACTTCTGACCGCTGTGTGGACGAGGCAAGAAAAAGAGAAGTTGTGTACTGGGGATATCGGAGGAGCTGGAGAAACACGGGTAAACACTGCAGATGTATGATGTTCCAGCAGCAGTTTGGAGGAGAAGCTCTATAAAGATTCATCAGAATGGTGATCAGCTGCCTTGTAAACTTCATTTACAAAAGGTTTAAAGAACAAGATTCTCTTTTAGAAAAGGATCAGTGTGATTTTGTCAGAAGGCTGGGTCCTGTTGTGGTCCGCTATTTCAACCTGCGCGAACATTAATACGTCTTGACAGGCCACAGATCAGTCGGTACAGTAACCCGTGAACCATATCAAATATATCGGCTTTCCAACAGCAGCTTGCTCACTCTTAGATTGCCCTTTGGAATAGTCCTCAAGGGGTAGAGAGGTATGATGAGCAGAGAAAAAATAAAAATAAAAACCTTCATAACCATCAGAGCGAATATTTCTCAAGGCTGCAACGTTACATAAGGGAGAACCTGCAAGGACTACAGAGGAAATTATTACTGCCGCTTATTCTATCTGTGAAAAGGTCCCTGTATTCAAAAGTGTTACTGTCCTTCAGAAAACCGTCAAAATACTATGATTACAATTTAAAATATATCCTATATATTTCATTTTTTATCTCATAACAAGATGAAATGACCACTCACTTGGAGTGACGCCATTTTAGACTGATCGATTTTGAAGGAATCCAATATTTACTTCAGGTAAATTGTAGAAATCTCTGTTACTTTCTCACTTCTGCTTCTAAACGTCACATAACCTCTCTGATTAGCAGATCAGTGCTGCATCCAACTATAGCAAACAGTTTATCTCGAGATGAATCAAACATTGAAGAGCATGAAGATTATAGGTGATGCACAGCATGTGTTTGGTGACGAGCTGGCACAAGACTCTCATCATGTCAGCTGTGTGGAATCACTGAAACTACCAGAAGAAAAAAGCACAACAGCTGAGTGCAATCTATGCAAAGCAAGTGTTTGGACGGTTAGCAGAACCGTTAGAACCTTCAGCGCCACCAACTCGATACAACACCTGCAGAAACTCGCGGCTGCGGCGAGTCAAACCAAGCAGTGCTGATTTGCTTTTCCATAAATCAAACGTGTTTGTAACTGAACTAGCGGAGCCACTTATCTATCCGTCATTCTTCGATAGCACTGTGGGGAAAAATGCAAAAAGAAGCATCACTATTATAAAACTGAATCATTATGTTGTCTGTGTATTTCTTCCTAAAACAGAAGCAGAAGACTTGTTCTACAGTATAAGCATGTTCTTAATAGGCTAGGTTACTGTACAGATGTAATATCTGTAGCTGTGTTGTGAGGGGAAAGTCTGTATATCAGACTGATGTCAGTATCCAAAGGGACTCAGTGTTCTCTTATTGGGACATGAAAGTGGCACTGAGCCGTCCTCAGTTATTGGAGGTCGCTCTGCAGACGGCAGTGATCAGTGTTGATGCTTGTCAACGCGTCGCTATCGTTGAATCTGACAGTCATAATATCCAAATGATTTCTGGTGGTACGTCCACGTTTTGTCAGCATCTTTAATCTGTAAAACATATTGCTCAACAACATCAGCAGAACATTGGCTCCGTTTTTTAACGGTGGTATGTTACAGTAATGGTTTCATTTCATGTCACTGGTGATGCTGCTGAGAACTTGAGTGAGTTACTGGAACAATTCAGCTTCTAGCAGTTACGTTATGTTATGTAAATGTAATTCCTTTGACTAATGCATTATGTAGGGAACATAAAGCCGTCCAGACATGGACGTGAAGAAGGAAAATTCATAATTAATGTATGAAAAAAGAAGTTTAACATCCTTCAGCCGCTTCACATGGTGAGGACAACCTGCCTGGTGCTCTCAGACTTATTCTCACATCAGGAGAGTCGACTGCAGCACGTGGATATACGCAATAAAACTCATTTATTAACGTTTGATGCCGTGTGCGTCCCTGTGCTCCCGAACACTTTGGATTCTAATTCTGAAGCCTCTCCTCATAATTAATGTATCTGCAGGCAGGGATGATTGTAGTTGATGTTAAATATTGATCAAGTCAATCCAAACATGAAGCATGGGACTGACAGGAACCCAGGTGGGTTTCAGGTTCATTCTACACCTGCTAATCTTTACCGCCCAACAATCTCACAACACATGCATGGACACAGAATGCCCCAAATAAAATATAGTGGCAGTGCAGATTAGTCGCACAGGGTTGTAATTTGTGGCACACAGTGTTGCACTGCATCGAGTCCAGATAACGCGCTTGGCCACATCGGCTGCTTCAGTGCCTGGCGGACGTGTTGCTGAGCTGCTGCTGATCACCTGCGTGTTTGTGTTCATGTGAGTCGTGTTGCTGCTGCAGCGCTGCTTCTGTCTGCCCTGTTATCAATACATACGATGACGGGATTTTCCTTTAGCCCTGTTGAAAGAGCGAGAACGCAGTAGGGAGGAAGAGAAAGAAAAGAGCCTGTTGTATATATTCTCTTCATGTCTGTGATATATTCTACACATGCAGACATTAAAACTGCAGTGAAATCCTGTTTTTTATGTCACCGTCTACGGATCGTTTTCATAGAGAGGCAACTCTCTGAGTCTCTGGATGAAGCGCTGCTGCAGACGGAGATTCGCGGCCACAGTGTGGCTGCTCCAACCTGTTAACGTGGACACTGAAGTGAAAAGCGAGACGTTACGCCACACATGCAGCCGGTGCGGTCGGAGTTTCCAACTGAACTGGAACACTGTCACGGAAAAATAAATATAACCGCATACAGACTGGCATCCACGAGCTTTACTCTCACACTGCACACATTTTGTTCTTCACTACTCACCGATAAATATTGACTGAGTGGTGCTTCACTGTTAATTAGAATCTATGGTGCATTTGGCTTTGAGCAGAATGGTCTCCTGATATATAGACATGCACGAAAAGCAAACCTGCCGTGTTCTCACATACGCCTCGGCCAACGTAATAGCAATGCACCAGAGAGGTGGCTCTGCTTCTCAGGTCAGATGCATTAAACATTGTGAAGTTTGCATCTCTGTCTGCATTTAAAACCAAAAACCAAATTCCAAACTTTTGCCCGTGTCATTTTCTTCTGAGCCTTGTAGACTCTAACTATAACCAGTTTAAGCCTCTAGCGGAGGCTGTTTATCAAGTGGAGGATAATATAATGACATGTTTAAAGACCACACGAGTGGAGACTGTGTTGTATCATTTATATACTGAAATGTTGCTTTTGAGAGTTAAACGGCTTTTAATTAAAATGTGCTCATGAACGTCCGAGCCAAGTGCCGGACGATCGGCTAAACAAGCTGACTTAAAGTGTTAAGCCTCGTTCACATCCCCAACATCTCCCCGCACACAGTCCTGCATTATCCTCTAGCCGTCACAGAGGATTTAGACGAGATACAAGTGTGTACACTGTGACCTGATTGGAGCCAGTCAATTTGCTAGTTTATTAAATCCCCGCGGTGCCCTGGCATAATGATTATTTAGTGAATTTGTGTCGCGCAGCCAGGCTTCCTCTGCCACCAGCAGGGTCAGCGAAGGGCGCAGTCATTCGTTATCAGTATGCACATCCAACAGTCTGGTCATCAGCTGACACCAGAGACAAATGAGGGATTGTGCACAGCCATTCATTTATTGACGACCTCGTACTTTTTCAGAGCATGGACAGAAATTCATGATGCCCAGTGTTCAGTGTGAATCTCAGGGTTGGTTTTAGAGGTTTGAACTGCAGCTCTACACTTGTAAACACATACGAGGAGCATAGATCAGCATTTACTGACAACAGCTGCATAATTAGCCAGTTAGCAAAATAATGACAATCTGCAGATAAGTCACACCTGACAATGTTTGGAGATGACTGACGACACCCAATTACGTTAGCTTAGCATGAGCTTAACTCAAGTGTTGACAGCTGCCTGAGCGACTGTTAGCTTCACAGACTGAAGGCGGGAGTCGAGCGCTTTGACGGTGAAAAGCTTACTTTTGATATTTAAAGCAAACTTCCATGGGACACGACTCTGTTCACCGGCTGCCTGTCATTCACTTAATACTTGACAGCTATGACACTGACGGCAGGCAATCACCAAGATGATGTCAAAGAAGAGCTGCTGACTTTATGACTGAAGTCATAATAAACACGGGGAGATAGAAATGCATGTATTACTGCAAGTCAACATTAACATTAGTATTGCAAATGGCAATCTGCAAACCCACCCTTGCTAGATCAGGTTCTATAACAATAACGGATCAGAGGAAGCTTTCAGTGTGTAGAACAGGTTCAAATTAGTCCGACTGTCTCATTAAAACCAAAGCAGGCAGAAAGTGTTAACCTTTAGTCAGAGCGTGTAGGCAACACCAAGGTCCTGACGTATGTGACTCCAGCGTGCACCGTGTGAAGGGCATCATCCTTCCAAGCATGTATAATGAGGTGAGCACTGTGTGGAAGGATAACAGACGTACTCGGACATGGCTGACATCATCAGATTGTCATTGCAGATGGATCAAAGCCTCGCTGTCACAGAAAAAGACAAGCCTGAGAAATACAAAGCGATATAATGGAAGCTGCACACATTTGGAGCGACCTTCTCTCTTTGTGAAGTCGTTCAAGCTGGATTCTGACATCTTCGCTGCTCATGCTCAATCTGAATGCTCACAACCACTTTAGGAATACGTTTGGTGGCACATTCACTCTTGGACATGCCCCCTTCTTTCAACAAGCTATACTGCACATCCCATTTCTGCCCCGGCTTTTTCTCCTCTTCCGAAACTAAGAATGTTTGTCTGGTGCCCATCTGATGTTTTCCATTACAGCAGCTCAGAGTCCGGAGGGAGAGAGCAGAGAGCGGTAAACAACAGTCAGAGGCTCAAAGCTCTCGCGGTGCACCGAGTTAAGCTGGCCCACAAGGCCCATGAACGAGTGCAGGGAGACTCAAATTAGAATAAACTACTACTAAAACAATGCTAAAACTTTAGGTGGCACATAAACATTGTCACATTCCCTCACACCAGCTGACACTTTCCTTGATTAAGTTCTCTGAAAGTCCCAGCAGACCTACGAGCTGGAACACAAGGCTGCATGGAGGGCTGCTGATACTGGAATACAGCAGTATCGACAGAGGCAGCAGCAGTTCAGTGTATTTTTAGCTAACCTGTTGTCATGCAAACAAAAATTAATGTATTCATGGCTAAAGATTTGACGTCACTCAATCTGCCACCGCGTAGGGTTTCCGCGCACAATGAATGAATTAAACTGTCACCATTAGCGATGTCTCAGGAACAGCAAGCTCCTGAATGTCACCAATTTGTTGACAATAAATTATTTGTGACATATTTATGGAGAAGGCAATTTAATGGCCCGTAGCAACATTCGTTTTTCAGCCAGCTTGAGTTGTAGGTATGCACATCCATTTAGATTTCATGTTAGACTTGCAAGAAGGGCAACAAGCAGCGGTTCGTTTTTGGCTAGAGAAACCTGTAACCACCCGACAGCAGTTTGAATAAGCAGACGACCTGGTTGTAACAGATCTGGCAGATAAAAACAGGTCGCTGCATTTGGTTTTAGTGTTGATACTTCAGGGTTCCCCCGACCTTTAGACACCACCTGAGCATCAGAACTAACTGTAGTTAGTCTCCAGTGGCTGTTGTTTGTATATTATCTGCTTTTCTAACTTTCTGTATAAGTAAGGGATAATGCCCGACGAGGTGTCCATTATCAGGAATAGGACGCGGAGGCTGAAGGTTTCCTCCGCGAAGTCCATTAATTCCTGATAATAGACACCTCGTCGGGCATTATCCCGCTTATACCATGGTCACTTGCCAAAGAAAAGAAATTAAGACCATTAATTTATACTTTCATACGTTATACAATCCAAATATAAAGTTTTTCACAAGCCATAACTAAGTTTCCCTGGTAACGCCTGAGAGTTTGACTAATACCTGGAACGATCATTTCTCTCCCGTTAGGTTCTTATGCAACGGACACGTTGTTCCCTCCTCCAGTAAATAGGACGGACCATAGATACGACTTGGCAACAGGAGATATTCTAGTCCGCTGAGCGATGAGCCAGAAAGCTAACGCTATGCTAGCAAGATTCAAAGTCAATAACATTGCGTACGGTTGACAAACAGTGAATATAATTTGACAGTATGCTAGCTTACAAGACCAGCTAGCTAACAGTCATGTCATTGTCCCAAAATCAATACCATGATTTTCACGAACAAATGACCGGCCGTGTGTAACGTTACTGTGGCCGCAGCCTGAAGCAGAGAGCTGGACAGTGAACGGGATGTGAGATTACTCGCGTATCAGTAAGTTAGAGGGGAAGTGAACTTTCTGCAGCTTGTGTGTTACAGTCGCCACCTTGTGGTGTTCAGAGGCACTGAAGGACTGACGGACTGAACTCAGTGCTGGAAATAACTTATTCAGATTTGATACGCCAGCTAGCGCATTGATTGAACGGTAAACAGACAATTTGACTGGAACTACTTAGTAGGTGTCCGTATATCAGGGGTTAATGCACACCCTGCAGCCAATCAGAATCGAGTATTCCCCCCATGGTATAATGTGGTATAATAGTACGTTAGGGGATTAGAACCCTGAGCATCAGTGCCATCAGTGACGTGATCGTCTGCTCGGAGCCCAACAAAGAGACAACAACCACCTCAGCCACAGTCTGTATCCGCTGCCATGCTATCAGCTTCTGTCCTCAGGCTGTGTGACTCCTCCATCCACCCTGTTATGTAGCGTAAAAGGACAAAACCCAATTTTGTTTTCTCATTCCGTTTCTGCCGCCAAACACATGTGCGTAGGTCTACCACACACCCAGAACACTGTATGCTGTTAAATTAGTGAAAATATGTCTTTTACATTATTTCAACATGTGAAAATAATTCATTTTGTTTTGTTTGGCTCGACGCAGTTATCCTTTGGCTATCAATTCTATGAGCATCACTAAACAAATACTCTGAGCTGATGCTTTCTATAAGTAAAACTAAGCTCAAAGCTAAATTTCATCTGATATCTACATTTAACTTTGAGCGACGACTCAGAATCTGCAGCTGTCACCGCGTTTAAAACGACACAGCTACAGTATCTAAAGGAACGTCTGCACAGCTTAAGTTTATTCCTTGCATACAAGTAAAAAAAGGTGCATAATTATCACTTTTCATGCTCAGCTGTCAACTTGGGAAAGCGCCTCTGTGTTGAAATATGGAGATATGTGCAGCATTATGGGCAAACATCATCATTTGGTTTAAAACTGTTGTCTGGTGATAATAAAAAGCAGCCAGCTTATTAGTAATCTTCAACTTTATGCTCGTCGAGTCAAACACTCACCCCTGCAAACTGCTGAAAGACGTTTATCCATCAGCAACGTGACGGAGGTGTTGTGTTATCACCTGCTCAGACGCACCTCTCCCTCCTGCACCGTATGCTAATTGCAGCTCTGTGACAACACTTTTACTCCTGGTGGCATAAACAACTCGTGAACATTTTATGAGAAGCTATTTGAGGCCTAAGAGCTTTTTCAACCCCGTGGAGCAGAATAACCCACTATGTTTAAAACATTGATGACTTCTCTTCCACCTCAATGAGTCTGTTCCATAGTCCATCCCCTGAAACGCAGAGCGCTGGTGCAAAGAGACGTGCTGTGCTGCGTCTTATATCGAGTAACTTCATGCTTTTGCAGCCAGGAACAACTCGCCATGTTACCGTCAGTGAACATGTGAAATCATTTCTGAGCACATTTCATGACGGCAGTGTCTTTGCTTCTTATTTGAGCGGCCCTGTCTTTTCTTTCGCCATTGTTGTTATGTTTAATGAATTCAAACTGCATGTGTGCAGAGGTCAAATCCTTGGTATCCTCACAAAAAAACAGGAGGAATCTATTCCTTTTTAATGAAAGCAGAGCTCTGCAACCTGCTGAGCTGAAACCTTGCCAGCCTTACTCTGCAATTCTGCTCTCCAGCTATAAAAAATGTAACACTCGTGGTGAATAGACAGCATTTGCATTCACGGTTTAGACATTTCTGTCTTTTACAAGATGACTGAACGGTAAAATGCAATTTCCTCTTTAACAGTATAAAAGCGGTCACTGTAAAATAGTGCAGGGGTCAAAGCCAGAACGTGTCGATGGGAGTAGCAGCAGAAAATAGTCCTGTGAGCCTCAAATTATCACGTCCGATAGAAAGGCGTCAGATAAAGAAATACACTGCAGTGGGAAATGTATTACATTTAAACAAGACAGGAAGGTTTTCAGTGCAGGTAGAGGAGGCAGATATGGGACAGAGGGGCGTTTACCACTGAACATCCATCTTGTAGCTCTCCACAAACACAACTGACAGCACATGAATAGACTGCACTGAGAGTCTGAAATCTAACAGAACGATGGAATCAAGTCACGTCCAATTTATTCATAGATTGCTGTCTGACACATTCATCACAAACCACTTTGCAGAGCACAAAAGGACGTAGTGTAAATACAAATTAAAACTATATGAATAAACTGCATGTGGAATATTCTCCAGCTTGTCATTGTTCACAAAGATATTAATAGCCAGACCGCGGCCGTCGTCTGCAGAGCCTGTTAAAGAAACTCTCCCTGCTTTATTTTCATTTTACTGTTTTACAACTTTGAATCACTGCGGGTTAATTAGGCTCCTTTGACACTGATCCACAAGGAAAATAAATAAAAACATCAAATCTTTGTTTTCCCCACAAGGTTCCAGATTTATGCTCAGAATAAAGTCTGTTATTTATGTCTACACTTTGCTGTTGGACATAAATTACACTCATTAAGCTGAAATTGTGATTTCTGATGCAGTACAATGTTGTTTCCTGTTTATAATAATTCCACATGTGGTTCAAATATGCTACTAATGCTGATTTGTGGAGATTATCTTCTTGAGCAAGGTGTGTCATTATGTAGTGAAGTGTGTATTTCACCCCTCCAACCGGAAGAAGATAATTATAGCAAGGAACGAGTACAAAGACTCCATAACAACAGAGACATGTTGGCTTTAATTTGCTGCGAAAGACCAGGAGGAACGGTTAGCGAGCGGTCCTTACAGTAAGTTAAGGTCTGTGGGAGGATTCAGGACTTGTCTGCTGGCAGAGATGAAATGAAATATTCACAACTGTGTTTTCATTACAGTATAATAGTCCTATTCAACTTGGTGCCCTTTAACAACCTCATTCAGGCCGTGTGATCATTTCATTAGCCGGCTAATTGGTCCTTTTATTAGTTGTGTCTGATGCCGAGCACAGAAATATTATTATTTCTTTAAAAAAAGTTATAACTGAGGTTAACGATGAGAATCAAACAGACAACCTTCTTCTCAAAGTGACGGGTGCATCAGTGATTAAAAGTGCATTGTTTTAACATTTAAATTCCCGACTTTACAGGTTGGACGTAGTAAATAAATATTTTTGGCACCTTGGTAGCAAAGTAGTTGAATGAGCCTGAAGCCGGCTGCAGCAGCTGCACATGAGTTCTGTCTGTAGTTGTCTGTAGTTTAGTTGAACCTCGCTGATCCAGGAGCTGAAACAGTTCCTCGGATTAACTAATCTGGTGTTAGTCAAGTGTTTATCACCATGTTGTCTCCTGTAGTCTGTGAACAGGAGAACAGCTGAAAATGATGAAGTTGCAACATACAAATATAAATTAGTATCTAGTTGTTAATAGGAAAGCTTTCGACCCTCATTTGCTTGACAACACTGTGCTTATGGTCTGCTTTGGTTTAGCCTCAAAACCACTGAGTTAGAAAAACATCAGGGTTCGACTGAAACAGTCGCTGAGAGTCGATCGTGTTACTTCTGGCTAGTTAACAGCATTTTTATGAGTGAGAAAAAGGTAAAAATGAACTTTTGGCTGCTTTATGGTTAACGTGCACTCTGAACGCGTGTCCACTCTCAGAGAGACATCAGGATTAGTCTTCTTTAGCAGGAGGATCAGCTGTTAGAACAAAAGCAATTTTAAGAGCTCAAACTTTTTTAGTTTAGCATGTTATTAATAGTATTTAACGTTGTGCTCTCCACCGTTTCTCATCTTGTGTCGCTCATTTCTCCCTCAGTGCAGTTACAGGTTGTCAGGATTTATTAGGCCGCCCGTCATCGCTGCAGCGTTTCTGCCTTCTCAGCCAACAAAATGTGATTACAGATGCTAATTCAATATTTGAGTGTTATTTATAAATTTAGTCACAAATGTTAAAAGCTAAACCTAATTAAATTCAGTAAGAGCATGAAAGGAATAAAATGCAATAAGCTGCTTCAATACTGGATTTAGATTGAATGAAATGTCGACCTTAGCTCTGGTTGTGTTCTCTTTATAAAAAGGTACGGAGGACTTTTGTAGCTAAATGTGACGATAACGTCTGATCTTAACACAATATTTCCATATTATCAAGTAACAAACAATTTCCATTTATGATCCAATAAAGCTGTTTATCCGCTTTCTCAGCTCCATGACATGTTTTATTACTTTGAAACTGCAGAAGACAAATTTGTGGCTGCTTCAGCTAACAGAATAAAGTCTATGCAGCGTATCCATCACTGTAATGCACCTGCTTTTTATTGAGTTACCACACTTGTACTGTCTTCGTTCAGGTTTTACAATAAGCTTTTATAAAGACAGTAATCTGAAAGCTGAATATGCCCCAGCAGGTGCTTCAATATTTACGTGTATTCAGTTTTCATGATGCCTGCGTGGGGGTTACACTTCCCACTCTGCAGTGGATGTGATGTAAAATGCAGCCGTGTGTGATACTTCAGTCATGATCAAAAAAAAAAAACCAGGAATACAAAAAAAATGAATTCAGTTGCAGTAACAAGACTAAAAGAAATGTGTTGCTCCGCCCTCCCCGCCGCCGCCGCCGCCGCCGCCGCTCCCGGCTGAGTGCGCGTGCTGCAGAGTGAATGTGAGAGCACCTGGCAGCCACTTGGCAACTTTCCGTCCCATTTCATTCCTCGCCTAATGACTGAACGTGGGCCCGGCTCCTCTCTCATTCTGTCCACATCAGGATGCAGCACTGAGAGCGTTTCCACCAACAACCCCATTTATCAGAGATTGCAGACTAATTGTAAGCACCCCACGCTGCTCCCATTACTATTTCACATTACAGTGAGTTGTCTTGTCGGGAGGCGAACAGCAGCGAGCGAGTCGTTCCCCTTTTCATACATCGAGTGTTTTTGGTTGCTCTTCGGTTTTGTGGTCGTGGTCTTTGGATGATTGTGTGGACGTGTATAAGAGTATTTATTGTTAAGGTTAAATATACGGACACAACGATGAGGAATCTCACAAAGAAACAAGGTTTTATAAAATAATTAAGATTAAGGATTTCTTTGAGTTTGATCAGAGGATTAAGAACAAGTAGACCTTCATGTTTTACGGCTGAAATACGAACGAGATTGAGGTCATAGTAGCAGACAGACGATATTGGATATGAATTGCTTTGTCTGTTTTACAGATTAAGAAAGGATTAGAGTCAGTTTAGGTTATTTTACTGCAGTGATGGGGTTAAAACTAGCTTCAGAATCAGTTGTTTGGGAAAGCAACTGACAGCTGCATGAGTATCAGTGGAATATATTTAAAGGAAATCATAGCAAATATATATTCTGTCTGCACGATGAATTGGTTTGAAGGTTCTGTTCTGGCTGAGATGGACCGGTGGCTCCTCGTTCCCTGAAGGGTCAGAAGGGTTCGTTCTCATGAAGTCGAAATCCAGTGTTTTTATCACACGTCATCCTCTCAATCTCTCTGAGAATGACCAGCTACAGAACCGAGGTGATTCTTTGAGTGTCCTGATGGACCGGTACCAGCAGCTTTGTTGATAAAGTAACTGAGTAGCTGTCATCAGATGCAGCTGCCACCATCCGGGACAGCTGGGTGTGACATCAGCACTTGGTTGGAACAGAACTGATGTAAAAGCAGAAATGATAACGTTAATGATTATGATCAGATTTGCTCATAATGAATATTTTTGTTTTTTAGTCTTCATATTGCTGTTTTTATAAACTGTCCAAATCTTTGGACAAATTGTACTTTTCTGCTTTGGCAACATTGTTTACTCTTAAAAACGTTTGATTGATCGCACTGTGAATTGATGATGTAAGTCCTGTTGTGGGTTTGAATATAAGATCAAGGCTAATTCATAACGACAGCATTTTGGTTCATTTTTTCATTCTTTCTGTGGATGTGTGGATATTTCATTTCGTAATGAATCTTTTATGGCGCTTTGTCTTTGCCCCAAGTTGAAAAGCTAGAGAGGGATCAAGGCGGCTTTTCTTCCACGGCCTCCCAAGGGTTCTACCTTTAAACTCAATAGGGGCATTTTTCAAAGGGAAAAAATAAAAATAAATCTGGTGTCACCAAAAAAAATAGCACATGAACTGAAAAGTGAAGAGATTAAAGCATGTTCTCCTCCTGTCTGACAAAAAAACAACAGCAAATAGGATTTTTCCCCCCATGATGAAACACATAAAAGACCCTCTTAGATTTCAGTTCAAAAAAGAACAGAAGAAAAAACAAAATTGCAGTTGTGTGCAGCGATAAGCTGAACCCCCGCTGAGAACGAGCCCGTGCAACAAGCCGACTGTCAGTCAAACCTCGTCTTATATCTCTCCACATGCACACAGTGAAACTAACTGTGCAACAATAAGCAGCTTTGAAAGATAATCTGTAATCTGTGATCGAGATGCTAAAACCTTAAATGTTTTCACTCATATGTCGATTCATGGTTCCTAAACTCACCCCACACGCTGTCGTAGATATTAAGGCTGCTATTGATGCTGTGAGGCGATTAATGTCAAACTACTGGAGGAAACTCGATGAAGACTTCTGAGAAATCTTTTTATTCTTTCAATGTAAGCCGCAGAAATTCACCCGATGCGGGACTAATAAAGGGAATTTCTGATTTCTGAGAATTTAAGAAGTCGCGTTCGTTTTGGAAACAATGTGAAGCCGAGTCAGATGAGACAGTTCGCTCTGTAACGGGATGAGTGGAACTCTGTTGGACTGGTTTCCTGTTTGGACACTGATGCGGTCCTGCCGTTCAAATAAAAGGCACATTAAAGTTAATCTTGGCCGAGCGCAGGAACCGTCCTTCAACGTAATGTTCCCTCCTGTGATCGCTGTGTTGACCTTCAGATGGAAAAAGAAGTATCTGTGATGCCAAGCCTTCATCATTATCCCTGTAAGTACCAGGGGTTCACGCGGATCACTTAGAATTATTGATGAATCTCAATTAGATCCGTCTCACTCCATTTAATTCTACATATTCGCGATATGGTTTGGCAAAAATGATGGGTATCAACATCCTGGGAGTCATTTATATGCTGCAGATGAGTGTTGATGGTAATATTGTTGATCTTGCTAAGTGTGCAGCACGTTATGCTTCCTTTGGCAGTGCTGATGATCGCCATGACACCTATCACTCTCTCTTTTACCCTTGCGTGTGTTATTATTTTCAAATAAGCAGTTTAAAGTTCTTTGCGAGTTCATTAAGCAACACGAAGGCCTGAAAGTAAATTGCACTCCATAACGGTTTATTATGATATCGCTCATAAACATTGTTCTCATGGTTTTACACAGTCGATCAGCTGATGTTTACCCGCATTAATAACTCTCCATCGCAGCCGGCGGCCTCTGATTTGAACTTTTTTGTATAAACAGGATTTAGAAATGTCTTGAATGAAAATCAGTTGAGTAACAATAAATGATGGCAGGCTGTTGTGCAGCCAGAGAGGCCTTCTGTCTGTTGATAACGCTGACTGTCCTACACCAGAGCTGATAACAGGACTGCAGTGTGAAGGGCGTTCGGCTTTCACAGAAATCAAAATGTTACACGAGTCCAAAAAAGTCACTCTACCGTTAATTTTCAGTGGAGTCGCTCCAAACTGCTCAACCAGATGCACCATTTCCTCCAAGAGAAGGATTGTTTTTACTTTAACCAGAGAGCAAAGCAGACAAACAAGCTAACTTGCTGTTAAAACGTGTATCCAGGGCTGAGAGCAGCAGACACCCAATTTAAATCGGTATTTAAAGAAACTCTATTTGAACTATAATTTCTCACAGAGAGTGGCTCATTAGAAGTCTGCGCTCAGGCAGGAAACACTTAAGTAGTTCGACTTATGGTTCACGAGATGCAGAGTCCTGCTGGTGTACTTTCTAGCCATCTCATTAGGAACCAGCCTGGACCTGCGACACCAGGTGAGAGCAGGTAACGAGCAGGCACGACGGAAAACTACTGTGGCCTTCATCACGCGACTCAGAAATCGAGCTAATTTGTGATTCACACTGACGGCTCGGGGGAAACTTTTCAACGCATCCCACGAGAACACACAACTCCCAGTTACAGCATTACGCAGCGTGTAAATGAGACAGCTAATGCAGCTAATTGGTGTTTTTTGACCTGTCAGAGGAGAAAATGCACAGGTGCATTTCACATCATTATCAAAGTTTTTGTTTCAGATATGCCAATAAGCTGAACCGGTGCCAGGGCTCCTGCACTCACAACTGCATTGAGACTAATTAATTTAATTAGCTGCAGCTGTGTTTGTCACATTCTTCACCGTGAGAAAGGGTTGAAGGCGTTCCAGCTGCGGCGAAGTTTAGTTCTTGAGATACTGGCCTATAAATATATTAATACTGGCCTATAAATATATTAATACTGGCCTATATATATATTAATATTGCCGTATATATTGTGGTCAATATGAAACCTTTATTTCTCTACAGAACATAATGTAGAAAAAGAAGCTTGGGGCAAATTAAAGTGATTAAATTCAATAGCCAATAGAGTTGATTGTTGTTCCACCACATGTCTTTGTCTCAAGTGTTCCACATTTGAGAGATCAGTGAAAAAAATATGTTTCTACATATAAAATCTGTATGTATAAGGCCGATACGTCGAAATACGTCTGTTTACTTCCTCACATCGTCTGAATTGGCCCAAAACATCCAGCATCAGTCAAGCAGGTTCTGGTTGGTTCATCCAAACGACAAAGAACGTTTTTGTTTTTTTCATTTCTTGATTAAATCGTGTTCCTCGCGGCTCCCTGCTTTCCATTTTTTAGATGTTCGCCTGCTCCGACACACCTGATTCAAAGGAAAGCTCGTCATCAAGCTCAGCTAAAGCACGATAATGACCCATTCATTTCAGTCATGTGTGGTGGAGCACAGAAACATCGAGACACCGTCAGGATCAGAGCAGGAAGAACAAACGAGCAGGATAACAGCAGAAAACACAGAATGAATGTTTTACAACGGAGGTCAGCCTGTTTAAGCTCTCTGTCATATCGTCTTTAAGCTAATACTGCTATACTGCAGCAAAAGTCGTATAATTACAATGTTCATTTATATAAACGTTAGAATTAGTTATTTTATGAACCAGCTGACAGACAGAGATTAATCGACTGTTTCACAGTTTTAAGATTTACAACAAATATCACAATATATAAATTGCACTGTATGTTTGTAAATACTCAGAGTTCGTTGAACACTTGAGACTGAGATCGTCTACTTTACTATTTGATGTATATCTTCATCTTTATCTCTTGTTTCCATTCATGCTATATTTCTATTTTTTTACTTTGCATGGAGCATCTGGAACAAAAACAATTTGCCCTCTGGGATTAATAACGTAATCTGAATCTGAAATTATAAACCTCTTCATGCTCAGTGGACGGTCGATCTCAGGAAGACAACTGAAGGATGATAGTTTGTCAGCCAAATGTAGAAATGTAATCTCATTTGAATCTTTTCGTGTTTTTTACATCGGCAGCATGCTCTCGTGCTATCAGGTAACTTATCTACATCCATTCGGACGTTGAGTACGAACAACAGCACAAGTTTCCGACTGAGCATGAAGACCTGCAGTGTGAACGCGGCCTAATGCTCTCTGCAGAGCAGCGTGACCGTGAAAGGTACAGCCGGCTTCCTCCCTGAGGAGGCGACAGAGTCGTAGCGTGCAGTATTTAGGCCGGACACAACTGTCCTCTTATGGCTTAGTGGGTCAAGGAGCATAAGTGGCCTGTAAAGCGAACCAGAATCTCCTCTGGGAATTCAAAAGGAAAATCCAATGAGCTTTTTTTTAACTCGGCAGCTCATCTAAGCCTGTCAGAGGCGCTCATAAGCAGATGGTGCAGTGCAGTCCCACAGCCTCGCTCCGAATCCACTGCTGCTCCCTGCACAGAAAGACCGCTCACTCCCCGAAACTACAGTAACTTGATTAAGACTTACTGTACGAAAGCTATTATAATTAAATTGTGGCAAAACAGTGAAAGGTTAGACGGAACAACAGGGACTCTTTCAATAATTTTGTCTGAGGAAAGTGCAGCGCAGCACTGAGGTTCCTCCGTACAGCTGTGACGAGTTATTAAAAGTGTAACCCGGGCCCGGGGGGTGCTGTGCAATTTTAGAATTAATATACAATTTAGAGCTTGGTGTTTGCAGCCTCTGAATTATTCAAATGTACTTCTGCTATGGGCTCAGGTCTGGTGGGGGTAAGGCAGCTGCTATGCATACAAATTAAGCTATTATGTCAGTATATGAAAGAATGGAAGACGACGTAGATTAGAGAAACATAAACATCGGTGCCAGGCAACAAAACAAGATGTTTGCTCTTGTGCAGAGTTCAAACCTCAAAGGCTGCTCCGCGCTAATGGGAATAGTCCAGCGTGTTCGATTGTTATTTGAGACTGATATTGCATTCTGTCTGCGGGGAAATCTTTCTTTAGTGGTCATATTTATACGCATGCAAGACGGCACCATCAGGCGTCAACACGTGGCCTCCAGTTATGAGAAATTTGATTAAAATGCTTTCCCCAAGATTAATACACATTCTGGCCCGCCAGGAATTAAAGGTATGTTCAGAAACACGCTGATAACGAGCAGGAATACCATACACTCATTTTTAAAACATTTTGTTTGTGGTTTCAATCAATCGGAGGCTTTGGCCGTCTCAAGGAATCACTGTATATTTAATGTCGTTCCAAATGATTTTAGATACAGTCAGAAATAAAGATGCCAACATTTTCTGCGTTAAAGCTTTTGGTTTCCATTTTATCTTGCAAGAAAGTTTCAGAGATTATTATATATATATATTTTTTTATCATTATCTAGATAGATGAATAACTTCAAATATTACATCCTTGAAGATATAAAGTCCACCAGCAAGAATTTATGGAGGACCGTTATAATTTCCTGTCGTTTCTATTCAGACCAGACGAGCCTGTTTAAGTCGACTGGCTCTGACTCTGTTAGACCAGAATGCATTGAGAAGCAAAGACACGCCCCCTTTTGTTGGACCACCATCGGACCTTAGTTCAGAAAACATGTAGACAAATAATTTAATGTTTTACATGTTTATCTATTCAAAAGTATTTTGTTATCAACTGGTCGAACAGCAGAAAACCTCCAGCAGAACCACCGAAGTCAGACAATAAACTAGAACAGAGAAAAAAGGTCAAGATTTATATCCGGCAGTTGTGTTCTCATTGAGCGGTAAATTATATTCCTGTTAAAGCTGCATTGGAAATCAACACAGTGATGACGGAGGCAGTCGTCTCACCTCGCTGTTGGTCGGACGCTCTGAACACGTCACTGACTCACCAGCTCCACTGATGTGAACACAAATCATTATTTATTGAAGCGATGAAGTTGGACCGCTCCGGCAGCTTCCACAGGATCGTGTGACCCGACAAATCTGATCAGCATCTGTCCACAGCAGATCATGGAGAGCTGCTAATACAGGCAGTGTGCAGTTCTAGTTCTTCACTTTGCTCCATTATACCTGTTTATTTATATTAAACTAAAAAGTGTTCAAGCTTTACATTTATACTGATTTCCACGTTGTTTCTGAGAGGAATAAAGTTACACATTTTTTAAATACTGTCTGGAGTTTAAGTCTCATTATTCAGTGAATATTTAAGTGTATAAATGATAATTACAAGAAACTTGTAAAAAAAAACACAATGTTTTCTTGAATTCTGGACGAGCTTATTGGACCTTATACGAGCAGAGCAGAAACAACTCACAGCGGTTTGGATCTAATGAACGCCGTCTGTAAACACCAGCAGAAACGTTTAAGTCCCTCGTTTGCAGCAGTCATCCTTCATAACGATGTTCCCCCGCTGACACTTTCTACATGTAACGAGGAAGGTACGATTATCTCAAAAAGTTCCATCAGGTATTTTATATTGCTAAATCAGTCTATTTATTTCATAAAATTGCATTCCACCGGCAGCCGAAGGTCTCGCTGCCTGCATAACAAGCCGGGTTCGTGTGGCAGACGCTCGTTCTGGGACTCCAATTACAAACATCCAGGAAAACGACTGTCATTTTTCTGTCTGCCGTGTTGACATTCAGCGAGAGTTTATAGGGCGGTGCATTCCCACCATCTATAATTATTTTTGTTGTTTTCTCAGCCACACCAAATGTATTGGAATGGAATATCCATCCATCCGTTCTCTGAGCTGCTGGTCCTGTGCAGGGCTGCAGCTCACATCAGGTGAAGGATCGGGCGGCGCTGACTGGACGGGTCGCCGGTCCATCACAGAGATATTACACTCTCAGACAACTGAACACATCAAGTGTGTACTGTGTGTATTAATTAAGAGCAAGACCCAGTGAAACAGACTCCCAACTAACTTTTTATATTGAGGAACAAAATTATAATAATGGTATTCAGAAGAAGAGACTTAAACAGTTCCTATTCTATTAATATGAACTGGATCATTGTTCTCTGTTCGCTGCTGTCTCCTCTCATTTGGGTTTGTTAGATGTGCATTCACAATGAGATCGTGACGCGGCTTGTAAAATTGACGTTTTAATGCTAAATTGACCTCAGTTGCGTAATAACGAGAAGCCTCCGATGTACGGGGTGATGGCTGAATTATTTATGATTGTCCCTACAGTTCGGCTGCCTTCTCGTTATCGGGGCTGGAAATGAGTTTGCTGAAAACTAGCCAAAGTGAGATCTCCCCTCTCGGCTTACGGAACATGGCGCATTAAAGTGAATCACAGCAGACAGCTGGGGCCGCCCTTTATGGTAATGCACCCTCTACAATTACTGCTTCGACCTTCCCCGGTGAAGAAAAATGGGGAGACGTCCATTTAGCGACCCTTTCAAACACTTAGTGGCAGACATGTTGGGCAGCAGGACCACCTTTCGCCTGACATTGACTCTTGTTTAGAGGAGACACAGAAGACATTAGAAAGGTGACAGGTTGACAGATGAGCTGCATCTGTCAAACACCAAGAGGAGCGTGGAGCATTAACGCCCCGCGCCGCCCTGCACCACACGGCCAGAGGAGGCTGCCTGGAGATAATGGTGCCAACTACAGCTTCAACAAATGGCTTTCTTCATTATCAATCAACCAATCTATCAAACAGTTTTTAAAGTTATCAGTCTGCTTTTAAAATGACAACAGTGTCGTGTTCTAGTGTTCGAGGTGACATTGAAATGATTCGATTTGTCAACAAATAGTCCAAAACTCAAAGATACACAGCGTGCTGCTGCTGACGGCCGAGAAGAGCTGCTGATGTTCAGAGACTTCTGCTGTGGATGTAAGTTAGAGCTATAAAGACGATTCGTTGTTTATTAAAATAATGTTTTTCCTTTAAATTGACACGTTACAGCTTCTCACCTGAGTTCCTGGTTACGATCAGCCTTCTTCAACAGTAAATTGAATATCTGGAGGTTTCAGACTGAACATGCTGATTCAAACCTTACAGCAGGTTTGTAGCTCAGACAGTTTGTGTCACACTAGCACAGATGTGTGTTCCGCCCTTTACTGAACTGACATGTATTATTAATATTTTGAAAAGTGTTCCTGACTGAATCTTACAGAGTTTAGGTTAAAGTACGGCTTCTGAATTTTTTAGGTTGCTGGACTTTAACAGAACAAAATGTTTTGTCGGTGCTGAGAGCTGAACTGCTCACTTCTTCCACAAGCTTCAACATTTCAGGTAGCTTGTGGCGGCGAAGCACAGTGTGATTCTTTCACCTCATGAGGATCTGAAGGCGGTTTTGTTCATTCCACAAAACTTGCAAGTATAATATGAACTGCAGATTTATACCTGCTGCCACTGATGCTGAGGGGCAAATATGTTTAAAAAGATGCTTCAAAACACAAAGTCTTCACTCAAATCTATATTTCAGACTACAACAAAGTATATTGCACAAAACCTCTATTACTCATCTGAAACATACTGTGTATCTCGCACAGATACCACAGCAAATATAAACCGAAGCATGCTGTGGCAGGAGAGAGTGAGCATACGGCGAACATGTTAACCTCCTGTTGTCTCAAGGTCAGAAATCACCCGAAACTGTGTTAACAGCAGAGAAAACGGCTGGAATGTTGTTTTTACTACTTGAAACCTAAAGTGACCCCAACAGTTCAAATCACACACACACACACACACACACACACACACACACACACACACAGAGACACACACNNCACACACACACACACACACACACACACACACACACACACACACACACACACACACACACACACACACACACACACACACACACACACACACACACACACACAGCGCTGATTGATCTCACACAGAACTAAAACTTTCTCGTGCAACTTTCAAAAGATCAAAGTTCAAACAGTTTGACACACAAACATCAAAGCGTTGTTTACTAACACTTCTACATTCAGAGTGTAAACGTGCTGCAGGTGACAGAACCCTCAGTTCTGTCTGTGCTGCAGAACACAGATCTGGGACCAGCAGGTGAAGAGGCTGCTTGTTCTCCTGTGCTGCAGAACACAGATCTGGGACCAGCAGGTGAAGAGGCTGCTTGTTCTCCTGTCGTGGTCGTGGTCGCCCTCTCAGGTCGCCTAGTTGGTTTATGTTGTTATCGGAAGTGTCTTCAGTAAATTGATTTCAAAACTACTTTCTGTGCCTTTTGGCTACAATATCTCTTGATAGAAAAATATATATTGTTTAGCACCTTTGCAGTACCTTAAGAAATGATTAATAATAATAATAATAATGATAATAATAAAATCTACTTTAGTAAAGAAAACCTATTTGACAGCTGTGTCATATAAGTCTTTCTGTTAAAAGGTAAAACTGTGATATTCACACAGTTTCTGATGACTGACAGGTTGTTTCTTCATGCAAATTACATTCAGCATTTAGAATTAAATAAAGTTGCTGTATTTCAGATCTCCAGTGAGAGTGGGTCGGTTTTGACCCGGAGGACGAGGAGAGTACAGAATGTGAGGGGTCTCCTAAAAACTCATCCTGAGGTCTGATCGCTCTTTGACTCACGTCACGGCCCTCCACACCTCCACCTGTACTGAAGTTAACACATGTCCTGCCACAGCTTTCACACACATACTAGACTCTTTTAAAACATGATACTGGCGCTGAGGTGTTGGGTGTCTTGTTTTGAAATGGAACTTGCTTCCATCCAGAGGTTGGGAGGACCTGGTTCAGTGATAACCAGGGACCACCACAGAAACAGACCCTGGCTGGTTGGTTGAGTTTAAATCTAATCATCTGGTGGGATTTTCACGCAGAGCCAAATAAACTGGAGGAGAGGAGACGATGGAGTGCTGTGTTTCTAATGGGTTTCCTGGCGTGGAACACTTACATTCTTTACACTCTGGGTGAGCCAAAGAACTCACAGCAGATTCACTCAAACCATGTTGTTACCTCAATCAGACAGAAATCCTAACCTGCACCGTGTTGCTGGTTTAAACACTGCATGCCAGGTGAGGAAATGGAAACGTACCTTTTATCCTCAAGCTCTCCGGGATCCCATCCTGCAGGGAGAAGAAGAAGAAGAAGAGAAGAGAAGAGATCACCGTTATTATAAACAGCTTCAACAACATGACAGAAAGCTGCTTTCCTGAAGCTGAATGAGTCCTCAGTGCTCGTTGCATAGACATTATATTCTATCGACCATCTATAAACCGCTCTGTGTTCGTGGAGAACGTGTCACTGCAGACGCCACGTTCAGGTCCAAGGATTCACTCCGACCGTGAGAACATGTCTGATATCATGTCGTGTTCTAATGAGGCATTTATCAGACAGATATTAACGTGCATTTATGTTAAGAGGCCGTTTACCTCACTGCCATGCACCATGATGATCCTTTCCACTGGTTACCATAGTCACAGCCTTTACTAGGTCTGTTAGTGCATTAAGGATATTTTAATATTTCATTTCCATTCCTGTTCCTGTCTGTCTTCATGCTGTTTTGTTTATCGGGGCTGTGTTACTCTCTGAGCTCACAGCTCAGCCTAAAAGCTTCTACATTGCGTCCTCACTTAGGAGTGATCGAGGAAACTTCTTTGAGCCACTCGGATGACGGATGGGACAGAAAGTTTAATCTTAGCGAGGCGAGATTGATGCATGTGACGTGTTCTACTAAAGCAGAACAAATAAACAGAAGTCACTCCGACTGTCCCCTTTAACCCAGTCAAGCCAAATGTGATATCCAACCTGATAACATTTCATCATTCTGAACTCCAAACCACCCAACGGCTCACAGATACCAGCCACATAAACACGCCTTCATCAGATCCATGATTCCTGCCTGAGAAATCAGTGAAATGTTGGTAAAATATTATCTTGCAATGTAAAAGAAAACGTGAGAAATAATTCCTTCATCCATTTATTTACACCCTCGACGCGGCAGAGCTCGTGCACACACCAGATGGGTCTGCGCTGATGCTTTTAGCTTAGCAGCTACAGTGAAGTGTGAAGTGTTTTTGCCTTTATAAAGGGTGAAAATAACTTTTTTTAAATCAGGTTGGAATCTCAGGGCTTCTGAAAACTTGGATGTCTGTTTTTCTGCCTTTTAAAACGAGTCCCCATCTACTTCAGTTAGATCGCTGCGCTGCTGTTCTGCTGTGAAGCTCCAGAAATGTTTCATGGACTATGAAATTTTAATTTTTTGGGTGAATGTATTCTTTAAGGCTCTTAAAATCCTCCTTGGGAGCTTTTTTTAAGGGCTTTGATGCTTTGTGAACTTTTATCTCCACCAGAATCTTGAAAAAGACAAACTTTGAGGGAACGATCTGAAAAGATAAAACAAACGATTTACTCAGAATTTCATTCATGGGACGCTTTATGAATACGACCCCTGATCTGCTGCATTGTCTCCTTTTCAAATGTTACATATCCTGAGTGAATTCTGTTCTCTTTGTTTGTTTGTTTGTTTGTTTAGTTCTTCCTCTCGTTCTTTCTTTCGTTCTTTCTTTCGTTCTTTCTTTCTTTCTTTCTTTCTTTCTTTCTTTCTTTCTTTCTTTCTTTCTTTCTTTCTTTGATTTCCAGTTAGACCTGTCATGTGTTTTTCATCTTTTGAGAAAATTAGCGGTTCATATATTCTCCTCATTCACAGCAAACCAAGAAAAAACAGAACTGAATTAAAATAAAAAACTCCGGAGCAGCAGAGTCCCTCCATGTGTAGAGACACATATAAAAAGAGCACATAACAGTGACCCCTGGAGTAGGTGCACTATTAAATCAGCTGAGTTTAGAGGGTGCATAGTGATGGTGGTTGTAGAAAAGGCTGTTATCAGGACTACTATTCTGAGTACCGCTCTCCACAAACCATGAATACGAAAGAAAGAGGCATAAATATTTGATTTCTCTACAGTCAAATCTGCATAGCTCATCCTTCTCGCTCTTGTACAGAAAATTCAGACTCTCTTCCTACCAGCTCGAGCACTGTGGTGTTATGGAGAAGATGCATTATGCAACAGGTCCACAGTCAATAATGAACAGCGGTCCCTCACGGCCTGCTGGAAATAGAAGATTACCCAATTCCCTGGTTTTCAAAGAGCATCTGCATGCTGCCTTCTCCTGCCAAGATGTGCTCAATCGATTCAAAGTCAATTAATACAGCATGTGATGGAGTATTTCACGCACGTGTTGATAAATGTTTCTAATTCATTTTGACAGCAGGAACAGTTCATCTCACATCGTCCTCTGCTACGTCCTGTATTATACTAGCAGCCACTTTCTCCATACTGTCATTGTTATACTTTCATTAAGACGGTACTTTTTTCTTCTGGGTCTGCACACTTGAATTAATAACTGCTGCTACTAATGAGACCCACAGCAGTGGAGAGAACACCCACGTGAGCTGTAACTCTCTGCTAACAAGTCCTGAGTCGGACATCAGAGTGCGGCTGCTGTTTAACACAACACGGCTGAACAGTGACAACAACACACGACCTGTCGGTTATAATTATTCTACTAAATCATCTTACACGAGTCTCAGAAACACTTCTGCAGAATAGCAATAATTACATTTTGGGTGATACTATATTGCTGCAGTGAACTGATTGATTACTCTCTCATCTATCTTTTTGATCAATTGATTGATTGCTGAGAGAATGTTAGAAAATATAACATCTTTAAAATGATCAATATTCTACTTCACAGAGATGCAGAGAGAGAAATGTCACGTCGTCACATCTGAGGATTTTATACTTTTGACTGACAAATGACTTCACCAGTTAATAGATTGAAGTAAATCGTCTGGTACATTGTTCTCATTCCATGACCGCCGATCAACTCATTAATTAACTGCCTTTTCATTTCAGCATCAAAATGAGTTTGAAGATTAATGGTGGTTGTATGTATTTGTGCAGAACCACTTCACATTCAGAGGAGCGCTCTGGACCGCTCACAGCGGCCGTATTTAACTCTGGATGACATGATGTAATACCATCTTACCTGCGAAGCCACGAGTTACTGGAGCTGCACCGAAAGTCATTACATGTCGACTGGAGCATCAAATGTCTGACGTCAAATTTATATCATCACCCCAGAAAATGTCAAACGATTGCTGGTTTTAACTTATTAAATCAGTTAAAGATTTAACTTCATTTCTTTTACTAAAGAGTGTTTAAGTTTTGGACTGCCAGTTGGACGAATAAGGAACATGAAGACGTCACGTTGGGCTCTGGGAGAACGTGATAAGTATTTTTCACAATGTTTTGACATTTTTAAGACTAAATTACTGATCGATAATGAAAGTAATTGTTAGTTGCAGCCGCTGGAATCTGATTCTACAAAAGTGTTATGGTTGTAACATTAGTGTGGCTTAAACACAGTGAAAACACAAAAAGCTGTGCAGCAGTTAAATGTTGATTTAAAATGTGAATGTCCTCATGGATGAAACTATGACGTTCCAGACTGTTTGGTAGAGTCCAGCTTTACCATCAGCTCACTCTCTTCACTGAGATAAATCTGAGATGATGCTGTGTTAATCTAAGGAAAGTTGAACAACATGAACTGGATATAAGCTGCTCCTGCACGTCGCCCTCCTGGCTGGCTCACAAATCATTGTTGACGAGCCACCCAGTCGGCCAAATCACCTGAAACACCTGTGGCTCTCTGACATTCTTCCTATCCTCCCCGCCCTCTTCAGGAGGTGACATTTCAGATTTCACTACAGGTAGGGAAGATATCAAATCGGGGCTTATTTGCATATGGCAGACAGTGTTCACACTTCATTTGTTTGAGGAGAGTGATTTCCCGAGGGCCGCTGGCAGGCCTGTCTCTGCTGCTCTGAGGCTCAGGGGACGGCGAAGCACCCAGCTGTACAACCTGTGGTTCATCTGCTGCTGTCACGGCGAGCTGGCTGACCGCCCACATCTCTCTCTCTCTCTCTCT
>CAEMYA010000631.1:15703-33531 GCA_903131615.1 Diplodus sargus
GGTACTCTAGGCGGATCTCATCCACCCCCGATGCCCTGCCACTGAGGAGCATCCAAACTACCTCAGTGACTTTGGCTTGGGTGATGGATGAATCAACCTCTGAGATCGAAGTACTCCTTCTACCACCCGACAATGTCCCCAGTCAAGGTCAACAGCTCCCCTCCTCCAAAGTGAAGGGTGATGGAGGACTGCTTCCCCTTCCTGAGGCGCCAGATGGTTTGCCAGAATTTCTTCGAGGCTAACCACTGGTCCTCCTCCGTGGCCTCCCCGAACTTTTCCCAGACCAGAGTTTTTGCTTCCGCGACCATCCGTGCTGTCGCACGCTTGGCCTGCCGGTACCTTTCAGCTGCCTCAGAAGTCGCCCGAGCTAACCAGGCTCGATAGGACTCCTTCTTCAGCTTGACAGCATCCCTTACTTCTGGTGTCTACTCCCGGGTTCGGGGATTGCCGCCACAACAGGCACCGGAGACCTTACGGCCACAGCTTCAAACAGCCGCGTCAACAATAGAAGTGGAGAACATGTCCCAATGTCTCCCGCCTCCCTCGGGATCTGGTCAAAGCTCTCCCGGAGGTGGGAATTAAAGACCGAGGGTTCCACCAGACATTCCCAGCAAACCCTCACAATGCGTTTGGGTCTGCCAAGTCTGTCTAGCTTCCTCCCCTGCCAGCTGATCTGACTCACCACCAGGTGGTGATCAGTTGACAGCTCAGCCAATCTTTTCACCAGAGTGTCCAAGACATGCAGTCGGAGGTCAGATGACACGACTACAAAGTTGGGTTGAGTTGGGCTCCTCAAAACTGTTAGTGTTTTCACACCAGTTAGCATATACATATGCTGACCTAGATCTCTAGATCCATTGATTAAGTTATATTCAGATAGTCACCCGTTTGCATGTCATGGCAAAACAGTCAACGTCAGTAGCACAAGGGTACATCTGATGATACATTGTCAACTCTGCATGTCTGTCAGGCCCATCCAAGATTGTCTGGTGGAATGGAGACAGAGGCACCACTCTACAGTTTTCTAAAAGAAGTCTTTCTGCTGACACCAAAACATTGTGCCTCACATAAAGCTATCAGCTGTGTCATTGCATGACAAAGTCGCAACCATTTGCCTTCTTAAAATACTGGCAAATTCAGCAACATATTCACATGTCGGCTCTGCTGAAATTGCCTCATAATTTGAGAGTGTCCAACTGAGGATGAGGTGGACCTTTGGAAATGTACTACCATAGACCCGATGTCTGATGAGGAAGACGGCATCGGCATAATAATAATAATAATAATAATAATAATAATAATAATTATTATTATTATTATTATTATTATTATTATTATTATTATTATTGGGGTTTATACATTTATAATGACCTAGCAATAGTGACAGATCTGCCAACCAATCACGAATGATTTTTCTTGTTTTAAAAGTAGTGGTTTCATCCAGTACTGAGTGAGGAAATTCAAGCCAGGCGTGGTTTCGCTGCTATTCATATGCTAATTGGGGCCATTAGCACCTCTGCAACGTACACATACGTCACGGTTCAAACCATTCTGGTTTGTCTAAATTTTTTGTATTACTTTGGTATGTCACTTTTGGACTTTTGGACTGCCTGCTTTGTGTGTCTGCATTTGAGTTCTGAACATTTTGCTATTGTTATTGTTATGCTTTTGTTAAGACATGTTATGAAAGTAAAGTGGTCCAAAATGTTAGAATTAACAAGTGCATGAAAGAAATTATGTTTATCTGTAGTTTCTGACCTTGAGCAGTGGAATGATTTAAATGCTGGATCAATTGCAATGAAAATAATTAATTTCCTTTTTGAGTGGAATACCAGAGAAAAATTTCATTCCCCCTGACCCAAATCCAATTCAGAACCTGTAGGACGTTATATGTCAGTATATCCAACACCACCAGGTACCACCACAGACTGTCAAGGAGTTTACTGATGCCCTGATCCAGTTTTGGGAGGAAATCCCCAGGGACACCGTCCGCTGACTCATCAGGAGCACGCCCAGACAGTATCGGCGGGGCCATAAACACTACTGAGTCACATTATGGGTTGCTGTGATGAAATTCACAAAAGTTTGATCAGCCAGTGATTTCCTTTTTTTACTTTGATTTTTGGTGTGATTTTAAATCAAGCATTCACTGGGTTGATGATTTTGGTTTCCACTGACCATTGTTGCATCATGCATCATCAAATCATACAATGTACATCAGTAAAGATTTTAAACTTGAATAATTGTTCATCAAGATCTGATGTGGGTTTACTCTTCACGGTTTCCACTGTCTCACTGGTGTAAAGGCCAGAGGCTGACAAGGAGGGCCTGATAATAAGACCCAGGCTAAGTACAGTGTGTCAAGAACCAGGAAAGAGGATGCTGGCTGAGAAGAGCCAGCAGCTTGGTACGTTTTGTCCCAGGAGAACATGGGAGGAGCTGGGCTATCCCAATGGTGAGGTGGATGATGGCAGGACACTTTATGATTTACTTTTCAGAATTCATCAATCTGTCTCACGACACACTACACACCACCTTATTTTGGATCAAGTGTAAATTGACATTCACCATATCTTTATGGATTACTGTTCTGAAGCCTCAAGGTGTTACTGCTGCCACCTACTTGTTTTTTTGGAACCAGAAAATTATCCCATTTGGACGAGAGAGTGGATCTGGGGAG
The DNA here is from genome assembly GCA_903131615.1 of Diplodus sargus. Classification (NCBI taxonomy): domain Eukaryota; kingdom Metazoa; phylum Chordata; class Actinopteri; order Spariformes; family Sparidae; genus Diplodus; species Diplodus sargus. The sequence goes on from CAEMYA010000631.1 coordinate 18,384, forward strand.
CAAATGAGCATGCGAGTAGCTCTGTCGCTTTCAGTCCTGATTGACGGGCACCTTGGTAGCGAATTGCCAATCACAAGGTAGCCCTGCCATAAAGCGCACCCTGCTTTAATGTCTATTTTACTAAATAGACTAAATGGGACCATAATGTACTAAATGAACATCATGCTGTATCAAAGAAGACTTGAAACTATAGATGCAGACCACAAACTCATTAGGAATGTAGCAAAATCAGTAACATTATTTTTTGCCTCCTAAATTCACACAATAACCAACATGTAAAATCTCTCTTCATTCTTTTTGCTTCGCTCTCCATAAGAAAGTGATGAACCATATTTCACAAAGCTACACAGTTATAGACTCTGTATAACAATGTCACACATTTCTATTACTGCTTTTTCCAGCTACTCAACGAAACCCTTGTATTTATATTACATATCAATATATAATTATACATTTACATCAAATGAAAGGTTAAAGATACCCCCTTGTATTCCTTATTTCACCATGGCTACTTATTGAAATATGTACAGCACACAAGACAGCAGCTGTCTTCAGCATTTTACATCTCTGGAAACTTGAATATAGTTACTAACCATGTAGTCATATGCAGGTTGAAAAGCAAGAAAACAAGAAAATGTTATTCATTTTTGATGGAAATAGCACTTTTCTTTGTGTGACTTGTTTTTGCCGAAGTCTCAAGTATCAGTGTAGCATTTAAAGCAAAATCAAATCAAAATGTATTTATATTTTTTGTATAGTAACAAAAAGGTCTACTTTATTCTCATTCAGAATGAACTGCCATAGTGACATATCTTAACAGCATGTTATGCCCTTTTAACATGCATGTATTTCACGTTAGGCCAAATTTACAGGATTTTGCACGGTAGCTGTTTTGATTTCATTATTATTTTTTGGCTTTGAAACGCTTGAGGTCAAGTTCACAGTTTTGCTGCTTGAAAGTATCATCAACATCAGAGGCTGGGAATCAAGTTTATGTCCACTAAGCCACGCCCTATGTACATGTGAAGCGCATGGCCCCGCCACCGTCTGCCGCCGCCGATATTTATTTATGGGCGTTGATTTCAGGCATTCACCGTCTGTATTTTCAGGTTCTACAGAGTGTGTTCTGCATGTGTGTGGCTGTGTGTGTGAGAGAGAGCGTGTGGAAGAGTTTGTAGTGTGGTTTCGGATCGTTCCCAGCTTGGATACTGTCACCGCCTTGCACCGCAGGCAGGCACCGTATTCCTACATGCAAGTTACTGTCGTGGCTCCACAATCGTTGGCCAGCAATGACCGAAAGCCCCGCGACCAAGCCAGCCGACGGGGACGTTTGTCGGCGTGTGAAGAACGGACTGAAACTGGAGAAAAACGGCGTGCTGAAGAGCCCTCACCGCTGCCATGAGCAGCAGCCCAAGCACCACTGCCAGCCCGAGGAAGAGGAGGTGAGGCCCGGGATGGGACGGGGAGGAGAGGCTGGGGAAGCATCCACTCTGTGGACCCGGAAACACCTGGACGATGTTGTCATTGCTGTCATTTTTATTATCTTCAGTGTTATTAGAACCTCACACGATAACACCTTGCATGCATATCGACTGAGTCCTGCTGCTGAACGTCTGACAGTTTGCTGTGACCGAGCCGTGATTCTCTCGAACACTGTTGTAGTACACGCCACACTCCATAAGAAGTATTCAAATTCAAAGAGTCTTCTCGCAGTCTTAATACTGTATACCTCATCGAAACATAAATCAAATGTTTTGTCTGAATTATTACGACACGTTCTTTAATTCGGAACAATCATATTTGCACCAAGCAGCATATGAATCCTCCAGTTCCCACCAGTCCTGGTCGATTTCTAGTGCTAAGATTGTTTTAAAAAGAGGCGGGTGTGACAGCTCTGAAAGTTTACATTGCACTGGTTTCTAATGCTGCTCGGTGTATAATGTGTATGCCGAATTTAAGAGGAGTTTTAGCTGTAACCCCAGTTTGTGCAATTGATTCAACGCACAAACTAGGGATCGTACAACTCCTAACAATTTCTAAAATACTTTGGGACAACTTGGGACAGTTCGGTTGTCTGTCTGTCTGGATTATCTTCAGCAGACTGCGTCCATATCTCACCAGTTAAGTGTGTCTTCTTTGAGGTGCCTGAGTGGTTGTCTCCTTTCTGTCTCAAACTGAATGATAGTTATCTTTTACTGCAGTCTTATTAGTGGAAAATGTATGTAAAAGTTTGCTAAAAAATCCTCCTTAAGTTATTATTAAGGGAGATGCTGAGCCAGTGCACCTGCTCAGTTAAAGCTGTCCCTTGAGACTATTGAATTATTTTTAATTTTTTTTCAAACATCTAATGACTCATGGGTTTGTTTGTGTTTGATATTTTGTAGATCAAGCATCAGTCATAGTAAGATGCATTTGGCATCTTACTCAGTAAGTTAACCGTTTACTGAGGGAAGATCTTTGAACTCATTTTCAACAAAAAAGACGCCAGACTGTCGACTGGTTATTGTGATCAGTGGACAGACCTCTGCTGATATTTCAGTGAACTGGAGTGGGTTGGCTTAAAAAAAAAACCCGAGCACAGTTCATGCAGATGTTAGAGCTGCTGCTCGGTAAGGTATTTGAGAGGGAGGCATGACCGGTCACATGTAGTGCCTAATAGTCACGAGCACGTGAACAAGCATGATGGGAAGGAGGAATTGCATAACCTTTTGTGAAGTTTAGTAGTGAGTGTATCTACATGATGGAGAAAGCAGAGGCATGAGGTTAAAAAATTTTTCATGAAAGATCGCACACGTGAAGTTTATTATTGGGTTGTAGGTCACTCTGCTCCGAGTGTAGAGTGCATTATAGATTTACATGAGCAGAACCAGCTCTGTCCTTATTTTGCAGTCAAATATTCCGTCCCTGGCCTGTTTAACACACTGTTTTCATTCCTGTATAGTTAGTATACAGCTGAAGCAGAGTTTAATACAATGTTGGTTTTCTAATCCTTTACCCGCTGCACATAAGTCACCTTTAAGTGAATCACAGAAAGCTCGGCGAACGAGAATAAAAGACAAACTGTGTTTGTTACCATTAGCACCAAAGGAGAACTAGTCACAGGGGGTCAGACTGTACACCTGTGTAAAGTAGTCCAAATGCAAAACTTAACTACAGTTGAGGTGAAAAATGCGTTTGCATAACAGGATGACAACTTATGGAGATAGTAAAGTAAATGGACTCGTAATTCTATAGCACTTTTCCAGTCTACTGACTGTACATATCTCCATTTTATGCTACATTTTTCTGGTGGTGAACATCATCCCATCCTTGCTTTTTAAGCATTCCACAACTTTCCCAGTGTTTTGTTGCCTCTGTTCCAACTTGTATGCAAAGTGTTGCTGGCATCAAATTCAGAATAAGCCTATATTTAGAAAAAGCAATGAAGTTGATGAAGTATGAGCATATGTTAGCAATGGATAGCAGCATATTATATTATCATAACTCATTATTCCTGATAATCATTAATTATCAGTGATAGCCAAATTTAACCTAAAACCCCCTTTTACTGTTGCATAAACACTACTTAATTGTGCTTCATGTATGCCATGCCCAACAAACTGAGACACAGTAACTCTGGATATGAAATGTATGAAACCTTAAATGTTCTGGCTAGACTTTGCCAAGCTGACAGAGATGCAAATTTAGATTTATTGATAATGCAAAAAAAATTAAATAATAATAGGCTACTCACTCTTCTAACTAGAGCATTAGCTTACATCATATATTCTGACATGTAGGTATCCAACTTCTTTACTAAAAAGGTTTCATATATGAGATTTTGAACATACAAACAAGTGTTTGCCATATAAAGATATAGTGGAGTAATGGCATCCTGACCAGCGAATTGAGTCTCACTACCTGTGTGTGTCGTATTCAAAGGCTTCTCTGTTCTGTGTTTTGATAGTCGGCTGGCCACGTGTGCACGTCAGTGTGTGTGAGTTATGTAAAACAAGCTGCTAAAACGCTCCTACTTGACTTTGATTTTTTTGTGTTTTTTTCTTCTCCTTGTACACAACATTACAGGCTACAGTGGGCATGATAGCTATCTAGCTGATACAGATACGGTATTATGATTTTTTTTCTGCAAATGTTGCAATCACTAAATGTCTATAGCACATTTGAGTATCAATACCACATAAACCAAGTAAAAGTCCTGTATTCAATTTTGTAATGAAGTCAGATTACAATGTATAGTGTATATTAAGTATGACATTCGATGTTTAACATATACTTCATACTGTGATGACTTAAAGCACCGTAACATCATAAATGATTAGTTGGTGGCTGTCAACTAAATGTAGCTTAGTGAAAACTGAATGATAATTTGCCAATCCATTTACATTTAGCAGATGCTTTTGTCCAAAACAACTTACAGTAAGTACATTTGTCACGAGATAGAAGCCACAACATATCACCATCGATCAAGTAAAAAAAGGAAACATAGAAGCAATTTTCAAGCCCTCATCTAAGCATCGTAGATGATCCAATTTACATTAGATCACTTCAGGGCACAAACCTTGAAGAAGGGAAAACATAGCAAATTTCCTAGGGATGTCCCGATCAGGTTTTTTTTTTTTTTTTACCCCCACCTGATCGGAGTCCTTCTAAAATTTAGTATCTGCCGATACCGAGTCCCGATCCGGTACTTAGCCTTAACTAATATTTTCCTGGATAATACAGTTGCATTAAGAAAAAAAGTCCTTCCTTAATTTTTTTTTCTTTTTTTTATTGAAACAAAGTATATACTTTCATATGGTTCTTTCTTATTCTGCATCTGCTATTAAAACATTGGCCTCCACTTGCCTTGTGTTAGCAGGTGAGTCTGTGACGCTGCGCTGTGACAGCAGACCCTCGTGTACAGCCAGCTGAAGTGTGTGAGACGCAGCTCATGCTTGGCACCTCCATATCATCCATTGCATTTTACAAAAAATTTAACAAAACAGCTGTAATGGTTAAAGGATTTTGGAGTTGTTGACAGTGAAGAGGTTGGCAACATTCATTCTTGTACAATATTAAATAGACAGCGAGAGGGTTTAAAAGTCTTTTATTCAACACAAAGATGAAAGCACACGATCTAACATGTACTATATACAAGGTATAATGTGTGTGTTGGTGTGTTTTTGTGTGTCTGCCAGAACAAGGAAACAATGGTGATCACTAATGTCACATGCGGGTGTGAAATGCTCCAGGCTCAAGGTGTGTGTGTGTGTGTGTGTGTGTGTGTGTGTGTGTGTGTGTGTGTGTGTGTGTGTGTGTGTGTGTGTGTGTCCGTGTGTGTGTGTGTGTGTGCCCGTGTGTGTGTGTGTGCCCGTGTGTGTGACATGATGCCAGGTTCGAGAAGATGGTTAGTTGCATGCAGAGAATCTGAGTCTGTGTGAATCATCATTTGACTAACATGGAATTAGCCGTCTAGGAAAGCGATGGGGGGGTGGAGAGAAGCCCTTGAGGATAAGGAGTTGAAGGATTGGAGAATGTGGAGTGAGAGAGGAAGAACAAGGAAGGCGCTGGAGTTTTGACTAGTCAGAGGGGGGGGTCTGTCACCCTGACCAATAGTAGCTCAAAGCTGAATTTTGCAGCTAGGTGTGAAGAATGGTGAATTCTGGGACACTGAGTTCAGTTCAGAGTCCACTTTGAAATCCACAATGAATGACTTCATCTTTGGGTCCCAACATGTTGGATCCGGACCCAAATGAAAATCTAGATCTAGCCGATCTAAATGTTTTGTTTGATATTGGATTGGATTTGATCGAATTAAAGCTGAATGTTAGGCCTTGGTGGGGTGCCATAACTAATTTTGATGATGTTTTAGCACAGGATATTTTCTTGTTTGCCATGTTGCACAGGTCCATGTGGCATCACATCCTGACAGCCAGTACAACCGTCCTTTCATCGAGTCATTTGAGGAGACGCCCATGCTTGTGGCAGTGCTCACCTACATGGGCTATGGCATCCTCACTATCTTCGGCTACCTCCGCGACTTCCTCCGGCACTGGAAGATTGAGAGGTGCCACATTGGCCGGGAGAAAGAAGAGCAGAGGGTAAGGGAAGCCACAGACATACAACATAATGGGATTTCACAACATCACATGGGTTTGTCCAGTCACCTCAGGAAGAGAGAATTATGGAAACAACAAAATGAAAGCAGGAATGAGTATAGATAGATGTATGCTTAACTATTCCAATTTACAACCTGTCTGTGACCTGGTAGTGTCTTTTTTTACCCTGTACCACTGGAAGCAGCTTCTCTTGACAGATGGCAGTTGAGCACCAAGTTGTTGTGATTTGCAGCAGCATACTTGCCTGTACAACAGTGTAATGCTGGAATGTTGATTGTTTTAGTGGCACAGTGACAATGCCAGGAGCAAAAGTCACTGTAAAGTTAAAGAAAGCCAGATGTCTTTCCGGTGTCAATGGAATTTATTTGACAGACTGAATCACACGTTGCAAGGCAACTGGACGTTTGCCTTGTGCATGTAGGAACAAGAATGTTAACAAATGGAAAAACAGACTTGATCAGTTTGTTGGTTTGTTAACCAGACTGAACCAAAGTGACGTTTGCGACCTACAAAGCCTCCAAACAGCAGAAGCTATGGGTTCTCATATTTCAGACATTTCCAAGCAGTGTTGCTTCAAGCTTGTGTTGGGACAAAAAGCATACATTTGGCAAACAAACCTCAGATTGATGGAATCTTGTCAGCTGTAATGATATCCCAAACAGGAAATAGATTTTTGAGAAAGGTGTCTGTGTAAGTGCAGTTCAGAAAATCATTGAGGCTAATGGAACTTCTCACACATTCATTGCTTTTCTTCACAGGAATGCATTTGTGTCAACACACGGCTAATGGTGGAGTTATCAGCACGTTTGGAACATGTCCTTGGCCACTGACATTGTTCTCAGCCTCTTATGTAACTCATGATAGTGGGCCCATTGTTTTTAAGTATGTGGTGTTGTTGAGGAAAGGAAGTTTGTGGGACAGACATGGGGAAGTCATTAAATCACCCTGAGGATATCCCATGGATGTTTCCTTCAAGAAGCAGGGAAAATGAACGCCCTCAGTCATTAAATGTTAAAGATTTTGTTTCTAGAGATTGAATTCCTCCCAGCTAAACCTTGCAACAGTAAGAATGGCATGTAGTGCTTTGGAATAGTTTTTATATATAAAGATAATGCACTCTTCTCTATTCTTTCTCAGGACTTTGTGCCCCTCTACCAGGATTTTGAGAACTTTTACACCAGAAATCTCTACATGCGTATAAGAGACAACTGGAACAGGCCCATATGCAGCGTCCCAGGTGCCAAAGTGGACCTGATGGAGCGAACGTCCCAGGACTACAACTGGACTTTTGAGTGAGAAAGACTTTTACAGTAATTCAAGAAAGTAAACACCCTAATCTGTGGCCTTGATAGGACAGTAGAAAATGGAAATGTGCTCTATGGTTAATGCCCCAAATTGAGGATTAGTATTAACTGTGCTGACCCTCTCATGTCCTAGTGCACAAATAAAAGATAAGAAAATTGACGCTGTTCACTTTAGATGAAAGACAGGGTAACATTACTAGTATAATCTGGGAGCGGTGGATTCTTGCAAATCAAAGTGCAGCCACTGGGTGGAGCCACAGACAGTGGATTTTTACATAGCTGACCTGCATCTTATTCTCATGTCAGATCATAATGACAATTTTAGCAAATATAACAAAAAAATGGTTACAGACTACAGCTTTAACTTGTTTAAACAAATTAAAACAGAACTTTGTTCTGAAATAAACTTGACAGAAGTTAAAGGTGAAAAATATAAAAGTTACAAAAATAACGATGAGCAACTTCTGAGAGTAAAACCTGAAGTATATTAAAAAAAAGAGCCAGTGAAGTAAAAAATGAAGTAAAGAGCTTGAAGCTTAAAGTGAAGTGTTTCAAGAAGTATTTGAAAGTGCAGAAGTGATGCTCAGAGAGATGTTACTCTGTTTTGTCCACTTTGATAATGGTGTGCCTGGGGGCAGGGCTGCCAGTTTTCTCTTTTTAGAGAAGATGTCAAGTCTGAAAACTCACAGAACTACAGCAAAGCTGACATGTCACCATGGGTCAATGTGGACTGTCTTAAAACATAAATCATATGAATAATGAAATCATTAACAATTCAAAAATAGTAATACTGGGTTAAAACTTAAACACACTTGTTAAGACAGTAGAAATAATTACTACACACATTTCTTTCAGATGTAGCCTAATATACTTACTTATTGTAACAGGGAATACTTTAAACATTGCCAGGTAACATGCAAAGATGAGTTAGGAAAGTATTTTCAAGCTTGTCCAAACCTTACCAGGGCTCACCACTGGGGAGCACTGTGGCTCCATGGAATAAAAGTCATTTTCATACATTGAACTCATCTCAGTCACTCTGGGTATGTGTGCGTGTGTCAGTGTTGATTAAATACGAGAGAACAAAATGATAGCAGTTTTTGGTTAGTGTCGGGGCAGTGAGGTTTGTAGAGTCAGATATCCCACAACCCTGGAGAGCAGAAAGCAAAATCAGAGAACATGGAATGCTGGTGAAAGAACAGGGGCGACAGTTGTATCAAACAATATGGCAGGCGCCACTCAAGATGAGAAAGATTAAAAAATAGGACTTGCACGACATCGATTTGAATCTCGTCTTTCATCAAGTCATTATATTATGTTTACAAAATAAGTTTAGCAACAACATTATCTTGCTGTCATTGATTGTTCCTCTGTCTGATTATCCTCTTCTGTCTCCCTTCCAGGTACACAGGTCAGGTAGTGCTGGATGTGATTAACTTGGGCTCGTATAATTACCTCGGCTTCGCTGAGAACACTGGCCCATGTGCTGACTCCGCAGCCGAGATCACCATGAAGTACGGCGTCGGAGTTGCAAGCACAAGGCAGGAGATCGGTACAAAAACACGCCATGCTCCATTACCTCTGCTATCACTGGAACCTAACTGCAGGACTGCACAGGACTGAATTCACTACAGCAAACAAATCACAGACCAGATTGTCCAGTGGTGTAGTGGAAGAAACACAATAGATTCTGTTTGCATAAACACAGCTATGTTTAATTTCTTGGCTTCATTTAAGGATCCCTAGGGTTGTTTAACATAAAAAATCAAGGCCATGAAAGTTTTTGAAAATATACATAGATAGCTGTGGGTCATTAAAAGTGCTTAAATTAATATCATTTGTGCAAGAACAGGAAGTTCTTTTGATATTTTTATTTCCACTTAAGGCTAGCACGCTATGTTCCGCTGTCTGTCCGTGTGTCCTGTAGTTTAATCATTGTTTCACAGGTCACCGGCCTTGAGAAATTGCGACGGTCATGTGTGTTCATGAACGATTAAAGGTGCACTATGTAGTTGAGGGAAGAAATTTTAATATGAAAAGCGCGTCATTGACAAACTCTTAATTTGTTTGACTGAATGAACTAACTAAACAAATTGACCTAAAAGGACGACACAATTTCATACTGTTTTACTTACTGTTTATATTTATACTATTATATATGGACCCCTCTAGCTTCAAACAGTGTAACTTTCCGTGACAACAGTTTTTTTATTCAGTTATGGAAAAAAATTAATATTTCTGAGTTTGTATTATTACCTAATTGATATTGTTAATATTAAAATTCTGAGTTTTGTAAAGTTTTTGTAAAAACTACATGTTCCCCCTTTAAAGTTGAGTGATCCAGGTTAAGCCATGCAAGTGAGAAAGCTATTATTAAGAAAAATTTACGCCTGCTAGTTCCCACTTGATCCCTGTCCCAAACCATATGCTGTATTTGGTCCTTGAATTTAATGGAATTGGATCTTGAAAGTCATTGAAAAGTCCTTGAATTAGTTTATTGAATAAGTTTTGGGGAACCTTGTTTATTTGTCCTGCACAGCAAATATTGGTTTTCTTAGCGGGTGTGTGCTAAAAAGTTAATCTGCCATTCAGTGCCTTTAAAGCCACTCTGAGAAAATGTGTACTCAGACTGGAGTTAACCCTTTAATCAACAGCTGGATATTTTGGGATATGTTCTTGTTTGCTTTGGAGGAGAAAATCAATACTACTATCATACATCTCTGTGTTTAATATGTCACTGCAGCCTGCAGTTTGCTTAGCTAGCAAAAATGTGCAGCAACAAACTCTTGACACTGGTGTCAGAGACATGCTACACTCAGCCTGCTGCCCCAGCACACAACAGCATAGAGGATAGCACTGGCCACCACAGACTCATAATAGCATGCCGATATGAGTGGTATGAAGTGGTTTGCAAGAAAGCATAGTTCTCAGAATGCTGAACTATTCATTTAACCTTTTACTCAGGGAACAGAAGCCCTATTTTGCAAGAAAAGACTAAATGAGCAGGGTAATCCAGTAAATCAATTGTAAAGCAATGTTAATGGGCAAGTTTAAAAATGTGGGGGACATACTGTGCAGTGTATTTCCCAAATTTTGTATTTTTTTTTTCTTCTACCAAACAATCTATGTAAGCATAGATCTTTGAGGTTCTGATTGGTAAGATCTTCTGTGCATCTGCATCTCAGGTAATCTCGACAGGCACGAGGAGTTGGAGAAACTGGTGGCTAAGTTCCTGGGCGTGGAGTCAGCCATGGTGTTTGGGATGGGGTTCGCAACCAACTCCATGAACATACCAGCGCTGACTGGCAAGGTAAGAACACAGGTGATAAATTTGTTCTGTTTAAGCTGTGATTTATTCTCGCGGCACACTTTCCCTACTATTTCTTATCTCAAGTCTTTCTCTTGCTGATTGTGTTTTAGTAAGATTTCTCTTAAGTGGTCACGGTCCTTTCTTTACACTTTTTCCCCTCTCTCTGTTTTCCTCTGTCTCTCTGTCATTTTCTCTATTTGATGTGAACATTAAGTTTGCATTAATGCCATGAACGAAATTAGTTTTCCACACTTTTGTTAGAAACTCTACTACTCTACGCTGTGCAAACAAAACGATTCCTTGACATCACTCTGCCACAGGGCACCTGTAGCACCAAATACACAGAGACGCAAAACCACCTTCAGGCCTTGTATCGACAAGCAGCACTTCCTCTTGGCAATGGCAACTGTTTGCTCGACTGCATGTCAGACCAGATGGTTTTGCCAGTTCACTGCTGATATTGTTTTACAGGTGGAAACTTCACTGCATAGCTGTGGAAAATGTAGGACAATATCCCAATACAAAACAATGCAATCAGTAAAACAGCATTCACACTGTAATTTTCTCAGATTCCCCAGACCCACCATTCAGTAAAATATATCAACTAACATCAACTATCAACTAACTAACAATTGTTTTTGAATAGGACTGTATGTGTAATCTGTTTTCTTAGATAGATGAAAACAAATCGGACTAACTTGAATTTGTATGAATGACTCGTGTGTGTGGTGTCCTGCAGGGTTGTCTGATTCTGAGTGATGAACTGAACCATGCCTCTCTGGTTCTGGGAGCAAGACTCTCGGGGTCCACCATCAGAGTCTTCAAACACAACAGTGAGTCAGCCTGTGTTCACAAATATGTAGTATGCATGCATTTACTGGTGAATTTGTGTGTTTGTTTGTCCCCATCTTTAAATGCTTTTTGCCTTTATCTTTATTCATTGGTTCTTTTTCTAGAACTCTCTGTAGTCTTTCTTCTGTAGCACCCTGCTATTTGTTTACATGCAGTTATTACATTTATTTCAGCTGGTGAAGTGTTCTGATGCCTATAAATGTATTGCAGCTGTTAATGTTTGTATGGTTAATGTGGCGAAGGATACCAAAACGCACTATGTTTTGAAAGGTTTTTGAACTCCTTAGGTTTCTCTTCTTTGGGTTCTCATTTGTTTGGACAGGTATCAATCATTTTCTCTGTTGTTGGGGATTAACCTGTTGAATTGTTAGGCGAGGGAGTAAACTTTCAAATAACCTTATGAAACAGTATTATTATTTACCATCATCAACCGGGTGTTTAAGCAAGTGTTTGCTTATTTCGTAACCAAGCATGTTTTAAAAGTGAGGGCTCGTTACTGGCACAGCGATGAGACTGTTGCTAGCAGTTAGCATCACCAGCTGCTAAACAGGAGACGCCGTGGACGAGGTTGGACATTGGACGTTACCACGTGCTGCTGCCGGATAGAGGAGTTGGTGCAGGACCAAGCCTCGGGACAGGTCTCTGGTCATGTCGCTGCCTCAGGGAAGAGGTTTTGGAGGAAATTGCTGGATCGTTTTTCTGTGATTCGAGTATGAGTATCCTGACCTGCGAGTTCAACGTGGATTTCAATATGAGCTCCAGCATGCGCGCCATCACCGTTACCATCTGAAACACTACAAAAACTCCGGGGTATTACTATTTTAATGGTTTATAATGTGTGTGTGTGTGTGTGTTTCTTGGTTATGAGGGGGTTCAAAACAAAGGGAAAATATGTGAGCCACAAGGTTTAGACATTAAAGCTGTTCATTATTGCTAAATTCTTGTTTGAAGGTGTTTTTCATGCTGATGTTTGTATTAAATAAGAGCTAAAGTTACTTCAAAACATACTGTATCATTTCACTTCATAGTTACAGTTCTTACTTTACTTTCCATATGCTGCATGCCACTGCTGTTTGATATTTTGTTCTCACCACTGTCATACATAGAAGAGAAGACATGCATCGCAATGCAGACGCATTTGAGTATTTTAAAAAGGCTTACCAGCCAAGATCGTTCTGGTTCTTTTTAGAAGTCAGACAAAATGTGAACATTTTTCAATTAAAAAAAATAAGCTAACCGGTGTGTTTTTTTTTTGAAGTAATAAGCCTTTTTGATTAAAAAAATATTTTGACTTATCACAATACCTGAATTCCTGATGTTGTGCATGCTGGCTCACTTTCACGGCTAACTGGGATCTTTTGAGTACAACAGAACAATAGCATTTGTTATTGTTATTAAAAATGTGTAAATACACACAAATCAAAATGTTATGTTAATAAGATATATTGCCATTCACACCTAATTTACACCTGGGATCTATATCTTTGAAACATTATCTGGATAATAAACAAAAATATATATATATATTACAAATCAATACTAAATCTAATGGTGCCTTTGCGTTTACATCTGGTATTTGTAATGTGTTCTCGTTATCCAGAGTGAACCTACAAGTACACAGATTTTTTAACCTTGTGAAACACTATCTGTAACAAATTCTTAATAATTCGTCCTCTCTTGTAAATTCAGAAAATGTAATACCTTTTATATACTGATCGGCCTCAAGATTAGAACCACTGACAGGTGATGTAACACTGATCATCTCGTTGCATTGTAATCTTCTGCGGGGAGGCTTGGGTCCTGGCATCTAGGTGGATGCCGCTTGACAGGCACCAAAAACATCGTTGTAGACCAAATACACCCCCTCATGGCAACAGCACTACCGGCTTGACAGGTCAGAGCTGTTTTGGGTGCACAAGGGGATCTGAACAATGCTTTCATTGTTCAGAGTTCTGGTTGTGCTTTCATTAGCACAAAATAGATAAGGCGTGTCTCTTTCAGTCTTAATGACGCTACATTTGAGCAACAATCTAGGTTTTATGTTAGCTATCTTTTGCTATTTACCTAAATAACTTGTCCAGATACTGATTGTATTTTAATACCAGCTGTAAATGTGGTCTCAGTATACTGTTTTTTACTTCTGTCGCCCAAACTTTGTTATTTATAGGAAAATTACCTGGAGTTGGATGTAAAACGCAGAGAGAAGCTAGCTGCTAATGGTGACTTACCCAGCACAACAAGTAGAGCCTATATGTTTATCTTTACTGTGGCTCCTATCGCAGCTCTTGTGTTTATAAAACATGAAATACATGAATTATAATGTGTGTAATTAGTCGTAAAAGAAAAAGAAAGATCAACTTAGAATTGTTTAACAGCCACTGGGGTAGCTAGCTGCAGCGTGGCTCTGCAGCTACACTCAAACATCAACATTGTTTTTTTTGTTTGTTTTAAACAGATAATCTGGTTGGATTAGTTGGTGTGACATTGAGTGGATAATTCTGGTTGGTCATTATTGTATCATTAAGATGACCATACGGGCATGATGAGCTTTGTTCTTAATAGTAATGACTTATGTCTTTGGAATTACCATCTAGTGATTAGCAACTAACATTTCACACCTTGCCATTAGCTACCACCTAAGTAGCCAAAACTGTTAATCACCAAGTCTGCAAGTTAATTCTGAAGTATATATTGTGTTTTAGTTTTTCTGTTTTTCTTAAATGGCGGTAAAAAAAAAGTGACTGGTCATAATTTTTTGCTTCATTAAAGAAGCATTGTATTACTGATGTGCTAACAATGGCAACTTTATGATTATGCTGAAGAGGGTTAGGGTTAGGGTTAGTATTGAAACAGTGTTTCATTTTCCAGTAATGAATTACCTAGCTTAATTTCTGTGTAGTTTGTTTCCACCACTATTGAAACCAAAACTTTCATTTTAAATGTTAACTCTCTCTTCATCTTTCCTGTCAGACATGCAGAGCCTTGAGAAACTACTGAGGGATGCCATAGTTCACGGGCAGCCCAGGACGCACAGACCATGGAAGAAGATCCTTATAGTGGTAGAGGGCATTTACAGGTAGCATAACCATTTTCTTTCAAGATAGATGTTTAAATCAAACAATTCAGGACACAGTGGGGCATTTAGAAGTTTTGTTTGATTGTTTATATCTCTTAAATCATTTAATTGGTTGCTATGTTGGTGAAAATGTTTGTGCAGAACATTATAAAATGTTATCAGTCCTGAAGTGTGAATACGAGGGCATAATTTGGAGGTAGCCATGCTGAAAGTGGAACACTAGGAGTTGTCAATTTGAAAATCTCCAAGATTTACTTCCAGATTTCAACATGAACACTGCCTGAATGTCACACTTTAAATAGCTAAACTGTATTTTGCTCTGTAAATAACTAAAAGCGAAAATCTGATGAAACTAATGCGTATGCAATACAACAAGCAGTAGTTTCATCAGCTCAAATTCTTTACTGAGCAAAATACAGTTAAGCTATTCAAAGTGTAACATTCAAACTCAATCTAATTGCTTTTTTAAGCTAGGTCTCTGACTTTGCTTTAAAATGGAGCAAAGCAT
>CAEMYA010000631.1:33607-48020 GCA_903131615.1 Diplodus sargus
GCAGCACTTATCTTCTATTGATGGCTCTTTTGGTTCAATTAGGTTCAGCAGCATCAACACTCCTGGGGCTGGAGTGCTGGTCGACAGATCTGATTCAGTGCCTGGTTAGCTGTTACTGGTTAAACACACACAGTGAGCAGCTTTGATGTGCCTCTTTATTCTGCCAGACTGGTTGTCGCATGAAGCTGCACTACGCTGCTATGAGATGTTTGCTTGACACTTGCTTGAACTTTTTCTGCTTTACTTTTTCCTCCCTGCAGCATGGAGGGCAGTATAGTGCGCCTTCCAGAAGTGATCGACCTTAAGAAGCGCTACCGGGCCTACCTTTACCTAGATGAGGCTCACAGCATAGGGGCCCTGGGGTCGAGGGGGAGAGGTGTGGTCGATTACTTTGGGCTAGACCCCTGTGACGTTGATGTCTTGATGGGCACGTTTACCAAGAGCTTCGGCGCTGCAGGGGGATACATCGCAGGGAAATGGGTGAGGAGGGAGCACTGAAGGTTTATTTTATTGCCATTTTTTGTATGCAGAGCTATGAAGAAATATGTAAATAAGACAATGAGCTGAAGTACACTGGATATGTAGTACTATGCAAAAGTTTTAGGCAGGTGTGGAAAAACTAAGACTGCTTTCAAAAATGTAGGTGTTAATAGTTTTTACCATCAATTAACGAAATGCAGGGTGGCATTTCTTTGCTATTTGCCATCTGAAATGGCTGTGATGTTTCTTTGGTGGATGAGGCAGAGAAATTGTTTGGTCTCCTCATCGGTCCACACGTGCCTTCTGTTTACAGACATATTTTCGCAGACAGCGTGAAAAGCTGATCAGTCATGTGAGTGTAGTGTTCACTACTTCAGAGTTTATTCCGCAAATCTGTTTCCATCAAACATTTTGCGTACAAACTCTGACTCGCCAAAACCACTTCAAGCATTCATACACTTTTTTTTTCAGGACTTTTTATTTTTTATTTTTCTGTTTTCCATAAAATTTCTCATGGATATTCATCAAAATGCACATAAAAAATATTAACGGAAGCACGGCTTGTGTCAGATGACAAAGTGTGACTAAAATGACACCTGTCATCTCAACATTGTCCACAGAAATCTTGGCAAGATATAAACATTATAAAATTTGGAAAAGATTGGTACACATCAAGGCGGCTGAGAAATCTAAATAAAAAGTGTCAGCAGATATATAACAATCATTTAAATCTTCACTGGCTTTATTGGCTCCCACTTGCTTCACTGAAGTCATTGTCATAGGAATTTGACGTGTTGTATGTAGCTTAGTTTAAAATGTTGTGACCTGCATGTGTAACAGAACTTTACAGATTGGTGTCAGGTTCAAATCTTGTTTCATAATTGAAAGACAAAATCTGCACTTAAAATGCTTCAAAATAAGTTAGTATTAAAAGACTGGCAATGTAACAAGTGAACATGGTCTCAAAAAAGTGTCCTAAAAAAGTGTCCTATATCGTAATGAAATGCTACTTTTTTGGCAGTCACGTCTCATATAATGTGTAATGGGATACTTCTAGAGATAAGGCAAATATTCTTGGTAAGAATGTAACATTCTGCAGTTTGAGGGCTGGTTGTTTCAGATTTTATCAGAACTACAGTACCTTTTTTTCAGCTTCTCAGCATTAAACGCAGTTTGGCTGTTTGAGCCTAGTACATTCTTATAATCTGTGCAAAATGGTACATTTTCCATGACTGAGTAGATTTTAAGAGAATGATGCTTTATTGTCATGAAACACAATGAATATTGGTTTGGCAGCAGTCTAATCCAATTAGCAGCATATACACTATATAAATGTATTAAAAGAAAAATAAGACAGGTAATGTATATATAAAAAATACAGTCATCATTATTTGCATACATTTACTGTAAATATAAATGACAATTTGAATTTGCTAATGATAACCAACTATGAATCTTATTCAATGTAAATGCACTTATTCTCACAAGTAAATCAAGCCTCAGTTTCAAAGAGTCGAGAGTCACGGTCAGAGTGACTGTAGTGTAATTAAAGCTCATCATCTATATTTATCTCCTGTGTATTTGCTGGCTTTAGGAGCTTATCGAGTACCTGCGCTCCCATTCCCACAGTGCGGTCTATGCCACCTCCATGTCTCCTCCTGTGGTGGAGCAAATCATCACTTCTATGAAGTGCATTATGGGAGAAGATGGCACAACGATCGGTGAGTGGTACAATAATGATAAAGGCTGGGTTGGGGGGGGGGATGATGTATGTTACAGATATGTTTTTGTAATATGTGATCATGCAGGCGGTAGACTTACATACTACAAGAGTGTTAATTGTTTTGCTATGAAACTTCTTTTTCAACATTGAACATAGATTATAATGAAGTAAAGTAGGTACAAATATATCAACAGGGTATCTCTTTGTGTGTTGCATCCTAAAATCTTAGACGTGACAACAAAATTAGACACATCCTGAAGTGCTCTTATCCAAACCACCAAGAAAAACCTTGATATCCTTAGACAGATAGTACAAAACAAGTCACATGTTGATGAAGGTTCTCAGTCATCCAGGTCCAAATTGTACCTACTGACAGGATCTCGTCTCAGAGTCTCACAGGTGTTCGTATCACTAAGCAGATCAGTGACTTTGGTGTGGTAGTCCGCTGTGTTTAGCACTACAATGAGTCACCCTTTGTCTGCTGGCAAGATGGTGATGTTCCAGTCTCTTCTGAGTGGTGCCAGGTCCTTCCTTGCCTCAGTAATAAGATCAATACTTGCCGTTCCACTCTCATCACCCACTGCAGTATAAGCTGGGGTTTATCAGACCCCCTAAACTATCGGGCTGAGACCATGCCCACTAAATCAGAGGGGAAGAAGCCGGAGCAGAAACACATCAGGCGAGCCCTTAAAGCCTGTGGCTACCCAAACTGGACTTTTATCAAAACCTCTAAAAGATCCAGAGCAGACAGACAGGAGGAGATTGGAAAACATAACAACATCATCATTCCCTTTTTCGCAGGAACATCTGATAAACTCAGGAGGATCTTAAACATTATATCCTGGCTCACTTTAAACATACCAACACACTAAGCCAAAAACTTGCACAGATTTGTACATACGAAGGAGAAAATCTTTCCTTTGAGGACAACAATGTAAACATCTTGGCCAGAGGGATTCCTTTACTCCTCTTTCAAACTATCTATGTCAAACTGGAATGGCCATCTTTTAAGAGAGGACGTAGCTACGCCGTCGCCGCGACACAGAAGCATAAATCAGGCTTATAATATTACTCATCACCCAGCTACAGTGCAGCACTGAGTTCCCACTGACAGACAGCTTAACAACCATTCACACCTGGGCTCACCTGGCCCTGGCATCTCACATGAAGGCAGGTTGGACCAACTTGCAAGAGGCCCCAACGACTCTGAAACTCAGGGCTTACACGTGTCCTTAACAGCCCTCTAAGGACTGAAAACTTCCCTCCAGTTAGTAAGAACTGAAGGAAGCCTCTTGGATGAAAGGAGAAATGTCTTCATCAAACTGAAACAAGTCCAGTTGCCTACAATACAACACTTACAATTGCATCATGTTTCAAAGGAACCCACCAGCTCAAACAGAACCATTGCAGGGTTCATGTTTATAGAAAGGCGTTCAGATGGATGAAGCAGCTGACACCAAAAGGTCTCTTAACAAACCTCATCTCATGCTGTAATTGTATGAGCTGCCTCCAGGTGTCAGTGCCCACCAATGAAATATAGTACAGATTGAAAAGCACCATAATCTTCTCTGAGAAGAGTTTCTCCTCAAAGACAATTGAAGCTCCACTAGTTAAAGATAATGGGGAAAAAAGTCTGTTGTGAAAGGTTAGAAAGGAGAGCAGTGTTTGTTTAACTCAGATATTTAATATAGGGTTTATTTTAATCCAGCACTTTTTTTTGTCATAAATTGTAGCACCTCAAATATCTACAAACTCATTAGTAATAACATGAGCATGATAAAAACATGACCGTACTGCACAATTTTAATAAATGATATGATGGTTTAAAAAATAAATCTTTTGCAAACGTGATGTGATAGAAGTGTGGTTTACTTCATTGTTTTTGTTCTATCATCCAAAGGCTGTGACCGTGTGCGAAAGCTGGCAGAAAATACAGTGTATTTCCGCAGGAGGCTTCGAGAAATGGGCTTCATCATCTATGGAAACGAGGACTCACCTGTTGTACCCATGATGCTCTACATGCCCGCCAAGATAGGGTGAGCCTTAAGCTTTAATTCACAGCTGTTGGTAGACTTCAAGTACTCTTCTTTTTTTTCCTTCTTTATTTTTTTCACAAGTTTACATCAAACTGAAAATTAGATGGCACCATTGCTAGTATCAGGCTTGATTTATTTGTGTGAACTTAAAATATTAGTAATATGACATGCATAACATGACATAAATAATTTAACAGATGCACATGTCTGTACTAACTTTTTTTCAGGGCTTTCAATCACATCCCAGTCTCTGTGGATTTTTTTTATATATATATATATATGTGTTAACTATCTATTCAATCAACCTCCCATATTCATCTGTTCAGAGGAGGGCAACACTTTAATTAAACTTTACATTGAGTTGACATGTCATTTTGCCCAATTGAGCCCATTATTTGTCCTTGGGTCATTTTTCTTGTGTCTCCTCATGTCTGTCCCACCAGAGCATTTGGTAGAGAGATGTTGAAGAGGAACATCGGGGTGGTGGTGGTGGGATTCCCTGCTACACCCATCATCGAGTCCCGGGCACGCTTCTGCATCTCAGCCGCCCACACAAAAGAAATGCTCGACAGGGTAACTGACTTCTTCCACTAGTGATTGACATACTTTAAGACGAATGGTAAACAAGATTTGTCATCTAAAATGGAGTTTTTAACTTTTGTTCTGTTTGAGTAAACAATGGGATCTCAATTTGAGACCATTATTAACACATGAAAAGAGTTTAGTGATGAGCACATACTCAAAACATCTTTTCAATGTATTTCAACAAAAAAAAAAGAAAACATCTTTCAGAACCATGTAATTTCTGAATCATATGTAAAATTTATGGAAGCCCATTACAGCCAATTCATAGTTTTCACATGACAGCACGCTCTCAGGGGAACGTCCCTTAAAGGCAAAAGATCATTTGTCAGCATAGGAAACAAATGACATATTTCATTCAGAACCAGTTTAATTTTGCCAAAATGCCGAATAGTTGTTGGGCCACAGGATGCATGGACAGATGAGGAGACCACTAATTTAGCAGATCCTACGCAGTCTATGAGGTCATCCATGCGCGGTAACTAGAAGGAGTCTGGCTTGGTAACAGTGTTAACCTTACAGTAGTTGTTACAGAAGCATGGGGTCTGGTCGGACCTTGGAACAAGGAGCGAAGGGGAGCTCCAGGAGCTACTGCTCGTAACGGCGAAACAGTGATCAAGAAGGTGTTGCACTTCTTTTTGCGCATGGCACGGTTTGTCAGATGAAATCGATAAGCACGCTGTTTAAGGGGTTTGTTCGAACTTACGAGATGGGGTGTGTGCCTCATCAGTGGAGGCTTTAGTCGTCAGCAGAGGCCCAGGTTCACTTCTAGCCAGTGGCCCTTTGCTGCATGTCAACCCCGATCCTGCTCTCATTTTCTATCAAGCTGTCAGCTGTAGAGTAGTTAATAAGAGCGTCAATAAGAGCTAAAAGTAAAGAATATAATAATTTACAAAAAGTCTACATAATAAGAGATTAAACATTTTAATTATGCAATACAAAAAAAGTTACAATCATGACTTAAATAGTCTGAATTATGACAATGTTAACTTTTTGTCTCATAATGTCTGTTTTATCCCAGCATTTCAACTTGCATCCATAATCACAAGTTTTTATCTCATTACTATGACTGACCGTGGGAAAAATGTTTTCATCAAGCTGAGGTTTCATCCACCTGTTTTTCTCTAACCAGTGGAAATGGGCCTCCATAAATTCTCTATCAGTGAGACAATTTGTGGTTTCCTTTTGACAGTAAACAAAAATGGTTTTACCATACTTACACCGATCAGCCACAACATTAAAACCACAGACAGGTGAAGTGAATAACATTGATGATCTTATTACATGCATGGTTCTGCTGGGGAGCGTGTTCACGGCATTCATGTTGAAACCACTTGACAACCACCACCCGCCAAAACACTGCTGCAGATCATGTACATTGTCATTAGGGGGTATACTTGGACTGCAACAATGTCTGGTTAGGTTGTGCATGTCAAAGTTGCCAGGACCCTCGCTTTCTCAGCAGAATTTGGGATTGCAACGAGATGTTGAACAATGTTTTTCTTAAACTGTGAGTGGTTTTAACGTTGTGGCTGATAGGTGCATAAAGTTACTCCTCTAAACGCCACAAACTCTTACTGGTAAGAGTAATGATAACCTGTGATCTTGTTCAGCTCTGAGACCTTGTATTCAACAAAACCTACTTTGTTTTTCTACTTTTAAAAAAAGTACTTTTGAGCTGCAAGTATTGATATATTGACTTGTCTTGTGTAGCCATACATCACTGATCTCTACACAGGATAGATGTCTGTCTGAAGCAGTAGTTTCTCAGTGGAAAACACTCTTGGTTATTAGAATATTTAGTCCTGAGCATTACTGAAGTGCTCAAACGTATTTTTGCTAAATATTGTTCCAGGTGTTTATGACTCAGTACAAGACTTGCGCATAAATCAAGTTATTGCCAAACAGTGTTTGCACAGGTTGATCATTAACTTTACAAGTGGTAGTTGCCGGCGTGAGACAGTGTGGCATATGAGGGTAAAGTTCAGTCGTAAACGAGTCAAACAAAGGTTTATGAGCAACTCTGTTGTACCTGTAAGACGCTGGCCCTGTATGATTTATGATGTTTTTCCTACCGCAGTGGCAGGGGAGGAGTAATTTTGTAAGTGACTAGACATTAGCCAAGTGCAAACTGAAATCAAGCTGGACTAGCATGGCTCTTATCCTGACCCTGTTCCTCCAGCCCATCAGGTTGGATGGTTGAGAGATGCTGTCATCTCAACAAATTATCATCAAGCCTACTGCTCTTAATCCAAAACGCCCACTTTATTCTCCAATGCTGATGAATGTATTTCTGCAATATGCAATACGTATTTCAGCAATAAAAGAGGGGCCATTTTAAAGTGAAACTCTCGGCAAAAAGCAACCAAGGCTTTATTTGTGAATGTATATGAGTCAAACCTTCGTGTAAAAGCAAAACTATGATGAAATAGTCACTTTCAAGATTTACCATAGTTTCATTTTTCGGTAAGCTCATTTTCAACGGAATGCTGGGGCACTCTTATGCTAACATCAAAATTATTACTTTTTGAGTATCACCAGGGTCTCTACACATGAACATGAGCACTGGGAACATTGTTTGTGTACACAGAGTTTACTAAAAAGAAGGTTTTTGAACAACTCACGTTAGCAGGGATTGACAAAAAGTGTCAATCCCCGAGTGCAACCTAACAGGAAAGCTTGAGGAGCGGTCCACCATTACTCTCCTTCCTGGTGATACTACGAGCAAAGTTTCATGTTGTGTCGAGCCTTCTTAGTGTTTTAAAAATTGCAATTTTGATGCTAGCGTAAGAGTGCCCCAGCACTCCATTGAAAATGAGCTTGCCCGAAAATGAAACTACGATAAATCCTAAAAGTGCCTCTTTCATCTTCATTATGCTTTTACACAAAGGTTTGACTCATATACATTCACAAATAAAGCTTAGGTTGCTTTTTTGCGAGAGTTTCACTTTAAGAAAAACAAAAATGCTACTGAATTTAGAGGTAGCTTCCGACCGCTGTAGCTTCATGCACTTTTGTTGTCATAGCAACAAACATGCTACGTTTTTGTGTTCTTTACAGTTGAGTTGTCACACAATTTAACTCTAGTTGAAATTAACAACAGTCAGCTGATCGCACTGTTCATCACATAATGCTATTTGTATTATTTGCCTAGTCACGGAAACTCACTAGCTTAGCGCTGCACCCACAGACACAAACTGACTTGATTGGAAGAGGCTACCAAGAGACCACTACAAGTCAGAGCAAGGGAAGTGGAAGCCTTCACAGAACATATTAATGCTGTGGACAGTAATATCAAGTTCACAAAGGAAGATGTCAGAGGACACAGTCTGCCCAACTTGGACTTCGCAGCATATAGTATAGAAGACAGAAGCTTCAGCATTGAGATGTACAGAAAACCTAACCACACAGATCAGTACTTGCTGTTTGACTGTCATCACCACCTGGAGCACAAGCTGGGGGTCATCAGAACCCTAAACCATCGGGCTGAGACCATACCCACTAAATCAGAGGGGAAGAAGAAGGAACAGAAACACATCAGGCGAGCCCTTAAAGCCTGTGGCTACCCAAACTGGACTTCTATCAAAACCTTCATCAGGGAAGCCCTTAAAGCCTGTAGTTACCCAAACTGGATCTTTGTCAAAACTGCTAAAAGATCCAGAGCAGACAGAAATGAGAAGAGAAAAAGTAACATCGTCATTTCCTATGTCGTGGGAACATCTGAGAAACTCAGGAGGATCTTTAATAAACATTGCGGTTCACTTTAAACCTACCAACATACTGACGCATAAATGTGTTCATCCTAAGGACAAAACACTCAGGCATAAACAGAGTGATGTAGTATAAGATGTTCAATGCAGCCAGGACTGCACAGATTTGTACAATGGGGAGACAAAACAACCACTCCATAAACAAATGGCACAGCACAGGAGGGCCAACTCCTCAGGTCAAGACTCTGCTGTCCACTTACATCTGAAGGAGAAAAATCATTCCTTTGAGGAATGTAAACATCTTGGCCAGAGAGGGCAGATGATTTGAAAGTGGAGTAAAAGAATCCATCTATGTCAAAGTGGAATGGCCATCTTTAAACAAAGGAGGTGGACTTAGACATTACTTGTCACCTACCTTCAATGCAGTACTGAGTTATCTCCACAGACAGCTTAACAACCATTCACACCTGGGCTTACCTACCTCTAGCAACCCACATGAAGGCTGGTGGACCAACAACCCACAAGTGGCCCATACGACTCTGAAACTCAGAGCTGACACGTGTCCTTAACGACCCTGTTAGGTCACACCTACACAAAGTTTAAAAACCTGCCAACTCCTCCAGTTAGTCAGAACTGAAGAAGCCCCTTGGATGAGAGATGAAACGTCTTCAAGAAACTGAAACAAGTCCAGTTGCCTATGATACAGTACCTAGATTTACCATGACCTGGATTGCTGAGAACCTTCATCAACAAACTCATGTTGTTCACTCTTGTAACCTTGGTTACACAATTGAATAACTATGCAAAGTAATCAATTTGGGTTCAGAATTTGGACTGTAGGTACCTCACTAAAGTAGAGCCTATGTATGGGAAACACTGTCACGCTTGTAGCTTGTTGGCTATATAATAGATGTTTTAGGACGAGAAGGGTGCTCATCTCTGTGGTAAGGGCTGGTAATATTGGAGACTGATATTTGTCATACTTGAAAATAAGGGGCTCTTCCTGTCTCAATGTAAGTGTTAAGACCTTTGAGTTATTTACATCTAAGCCAAGAGATCCAGATGGCATTAAAAGGAAAAACAGCTATCTTATGTTGGGGAAAATGTGTTATTGGAAGGACACAGGTGTGATCTTTTGTGAGCCCAAATGTCTGCTTCTGGAGATGACACGCTTCAGACACACTGAATCCCTCTCAGCTCCGTGTAGGACAGCTCTGCAGCAGAGGCCACTAAAAAAGATGAGTCTGTCACTCTCAGTTTTAGAAGTTCAGTTAGTGATTACACTTACAAACTGCAGTCAGCTGCATCACTGCAGGTTAGTGTGCCGTGTATTCACAGTGTATTATCTGTGTAGAGAGTTCAGACCTCCACTCTAACCATCCTCTTTACTCATTGTGTTGCTCTGACTGAGCGCAGACTGCTTAGCAATGATTGCTGTTGGCAATGCATCAAACAGCCGCCCACTATTCTCAAAGAGGGCTTTTCTTCTACTACACTGAGCTCACTGCAGACCTGCCTGCTCTGCGTCTTCCAGTCTGAAACACCAGTCTTTAGCTTATTTTAACATACATTTAAATCATTTTATGCAGCACATATGCCATCTCCTGTCTGATTGGGGTGTCTCCAGGAAGTTCTGTGTCATTAGGGGCTGTCAGCCACTCCTCTTCTTCGTGCCTTTCAAAAAAACAAAATAAAGTGCAGACAGGGAGTGGGAGTATTGTAGTGCTTTATCTGTCATGATAATAAAATCTCTCTTTGTTAGCTTTCCTCTCTATCTCTCTCTCTCTCGTACTATGATCTGTCATGTTTATTTTTGGTGTTTCTTTATCTGCTGGTGAGCTTTTTCCCCTCTTATTCAAACACAAACATACATGCATAGCCTAAATTATTTTGTAATTGTTCTGACCTTTTTTTTTATTTCACTAGCCATATTAATATCTTAACCCCTTAAGCACTTGCTAAATCCTGCTAATCTGCACTGACTAAACAGACCACTAAGACTTTATTTGGGCCATTCTCTGGCCAAAGCGCTCTGACAATAGGGGATGTTTCTGTTACATCTGTTAAACCAATATAGTTATCTGTATCCATAGCTGTACTCTGAATGGGCGGGGCTTTCACCATAAGTGGGTGGTGCTAATCAGATGGTAATTAGAGCCTAAAATGGATTTGGTCAGATCTGGTTTGATTAGGAATGTATCTTTTTATAATTTATGAGAAATTAGTCTTAAAAAATGAACTTACAGAACAACCTCAGAATTGAGCTTCAGATCAAAGTTTTTGATCACATCATGAATAAACTTTAGTCAGCCGGCTAATAAAGATATTCACAAGAATATTGACATATTTTACTTGAATGATCCTCATTTAAGGCGGTTGTATGCTCAACCCTACTCATGATGCCATTTAAATACTATTCGTGGAAACAGCTGGACTAGCATAAATGCATACAAAGGCAATAGAAAGACAGGACTAGTGACAAATAGATGCAGAATGCAAGTGCACCAAACTATTGTAGAAATGTAAAGACATATTTGGATAAGGCTGCACAAATAAGCATTAACAAAAAATCAAATGTATGTGGAAAGTGAAATGGGTCACATACTGAAATTAACAAGCCTACAGGGAATTACCAGACTGCAGTTCCTTTTGGCTCAATGGAGCTTTTAGCATTTTAGTGTATGTTTTGGTTATGTGGTCTACACATGAATATCATGAAGAAGTTCAATATTTGTTGTCACTCAATTCAGAAAGTGAAAACCATACATTATATAAATTCATTACACAGCATGAAATATTTCAAGCCTTTTTCCTTGCAATTTTGATGATTATGGCTTACAGATAATGAAAACCCCAAATTCAGTGTCTCAAAAAATTAGAATATTACATAAGATCAATAAAAAAAAGGATATTTTAAACAGAAATGTCAGGCATCTGACCAACACACCAGCAGATGTTGCTCAGTGGTCCAAAGTCCTCTTTTCATATCAAAGTAAATTTTGCATGTCATTTGGAAATCAAGGTCCCAGAGTCTGAAGTTTACACATTCAGTGATGATTTGGGCTGCCATTTCATCTGCTGGTGTTGGTCCACTGTGTTTTCTGAAGTCCACAGTCAACGCAGCCATCTACCAGGAAATTTTAGAGCATCTTATGCTTCCTTCTGCTGACAAGCTTTATGGAGATGCTGATTTCATTTTCCAGCAGGACTTGGCACCTGCCCACACTGCCAAAGGCACCCAAAGCTGGTTCAATGACCATGGTGTTACTGTGCTTGATTGGCCAGCAAACATGCCTGACCTGAACCCCACAGATAATCTATGGGGTATTGTCAGGAGGAAGGTGAGAGACACCAGAACCAATAATGCAGATGACCTGAAGGCCGCTATCAAAGCAACCTGGGCTTCCATTACACCTGAGCAGCGCCACAGGCTGATCGCCTCCATGCCACACCGCATTGATTTAGTAATTTGTGCAAAAGGAGGCCCAACCAAGTATTTAGTGCATAGAAATGAACACACTTTGCAGAAGCCTGACATTTCTGTTTTAAAATATCCTTTTTTTATTGATGTTATGTAATATTAAAATTTTTTGAGACACTGAATTTTGGGTTTTCATTATTCCTTGCAATTCTGATGAATATGGCTTACAGATAAAGGCTTGAAATATTTCACTCTGTGTAATGAATCTGTATAATGTATATTATTCACTTTCTGAAATGAATGACAAAACATATTGAACTTTTTTATGATATTCAAATTTTTTTAGATGTACCTGTACTGTTTTGGTTTGGTCTCACTGCTCTTATTTACCATGTTTTAGATGAAACAGGCCACTAAAAGAAGCTTGAAAAAAAACTGTATGCTACCTGCTTGACACAAAACAGCAGATAGACAAAATAAATAACGGATTCACATTTTTTTTAAGTAACCAGAAATACAACTCCAAATGAAAAGTAATGGTGCTCCTCATACTTTTAATAACACTCACAATAACACCTTTGAACTGATGAACCTTTAAGGCTGAATGTAATCCATTTTGGGTGAAAAGTTTCAGCCAGAAAAAAAACATTCTGCTGTTTAGCTGACATATCTGTATGAACCCATCGCCTCCAGTACCCCAACAAAATGTCTTATTGGTGACTTCATATCACATCCAAGTAATGAGAGTGAAAAATTGGACAGACAGGGTCTATCTGCAGCTTAGACGTTAGTGGTGTTTTCTGTCTTGGCCAAATTTGTGACTTAACCTTACAAGACAGGTGTGTTTTCTCATAAAAACATCTTGCTTGATCTTGATGCAACTTTAAATTTTCTCCAGTCACATATTGCCCTTCATGGTGACAGTTTTTTTTATTGTATAAATGTTCCCACAGGCGCTGAGTGTCATCAGTGAGGTAGGAGACCTTCTTCAACTGAAGTACTCCAGACGCAGGATACAGCCATCTTTATCACTGCCCTGTGACGATATTGTGTATGAGGACATTGATGACTGATGAACCAATCCTCTCGGTGTGTGAACCTGAACAACCCCAGAAATAAAAAAACAGACCAGGTCGAGATGGATCAAAAGTCTTTCACGAGGACCAAGATGTGTCCAGGTGCCCTTCATCACTAGCTTGCGATAATGTAACCCTCTGAGGAAAAAGAAAAACACTCAAAACCATCATCTAATTCTACTTTGCCTTACCTAAACATGGAGAACTTTTGGTAAACACACTGGAAAAAGCATCTGAGCTCCTTCCTGTGCACTTTTCTTACTTGTGTCTTTATTATTTTGTGTCTAAGATTTTATTTGTGAATGTATGTCTGCCATGCTTGTATCATTCATTATGTTCAGTCTAGTGGTTTCTATATGTGAACTGGACAAATGTCAACTTTCAAATGTCTCTGATATTGTGAGCATTCTTTTTAATTATACAGATTAAGTTAACTTTAACAGGGTGAAATGGATCATATTTAAACAAAAGCCAAAAGAACTAGACTTGTTAATTTATCCAGTTTGATCAGATCAATTATTATTGCCATGGGCCAAAATAAGAAAGCAATGGATGTTGCATTGTTTGCACAAGACTATGCAAGAGATCTGACACAGTAAAAGTGATCTAAAGGATTATATAACCAAAGATCCAAATCAGGTGTTCCTGCCATTAGACAATTTAGTTTTTTCCCTCATACTTGAAAATTATAGCCGTAACATTCACCTGGCATTCTTTGAAACTATTTGGCAGCAGTTTGCACTCTACAAGGTGGCACCTAGTTGCATTAAAGATGGTTGTGTATGTTAAAACAGGCATAATATTCCCGTTCTTGCTTATGATTCCAAGGGAGGCTGTACTGCTCCTTGAACCTGGCTTGACTTCACATTTCACATCACAAAAGCCAATCATCAGATGATGAGCAGCTGATAATTACCCTGCTTATAGCAAAAACAAAAAACATAACTGGTTTTGGAAAATAGACTTGTTTGATTTCTTTCTCCCTACAGTCAGATGAAACGATCATTACTGTTGTCATGACTGTAAGGTGAATAATATTATTTTTTATTCAAAACTGAAATTCATAGTCATTTTTTGAATAGTTTAATTTCTTATTCTTCTTATCCTCCTTAATTGAACCTACAGCAAGCACGCGCTTCGACTAGCCCGTAGAGAAACGGTTACACTCGCTCACACAATCCCCAAATTGTTTTTTACAATGTGTGCTAAGCTGTAGCTTCTTGCTATTGCCTCTTGCTGTATCCGTTACAAATTCAGGAAGAAAAACACTTCACAACTCACAAATCGTTAGTATTACAAACACTGATTTGTATCTTTTCGTTGAGAAAATGAATTATTCATTTAGATTATTGTTGTTGTATCTCAATTGACATTGCAACTAACTT
>CAEMYA010000631.1:48055-103029 GCA_903131615.1 Diplodus sargus
TATAATATTCATTAGTATGCTTTCTTTAGTGTATAATCACCTGAAACTAAGAATCGCTGTTTTCGTTACCTTAGAATGGGCATTTTATACCTACATTGGGAGGGGGCCTGCCATGTTGCACTGCCATGTTTCTACAGTAGCTCAGAATGGACAAACCAAACTAGCCTTTTGCGTTTTTAGCAGCCACTGTAGGGAAGGGTGGGAAGAGGGCTATTCAGTTCATCACAATCCACAAACTCACCCTTGGATACCGCTAAATCTTACATGCTGGTTTTAGATTTAATCCCACTGCTCTAAACGTGGTACAATTTAAAATGTAAAAAAGAACGTAATACAACAAAGGGTATAACTGTTAAAGTTGTATTTTACTGACTAATAAAAATACCAGTTTTCATAAATGACAGCTTAAGAAAGCAAGGTTGTCATTGAGAAGAAATGGAAAGAAATGTTTTTTGAAACTTGGGGAGAATTTTATTCCTAACTGTCTGTTACACATGGATTTCTTCCCACAGTTCTGTTACATACATGTGATTGTATGTTTTTAGTTGACCAACTTAGTGGGTATTTGTACAGTTTAGTGTATCATGAGCAACCTCAAAGATCATTAACATGACCCTCAGATGCCAATGCCATTGAGGGTAAAGTTATGGCAAATGTCAAATTATGTAAGCCATAGGTCAAATTTCTCTTACTTTTGTACTCCACGGCCAATGTCTGCCAATGTAAAGTCATATAATTTATTGGTATCAACGCTTCAGTTAAAAGTCTAAAGGGTCAGTTTAGTCACAAGATTGAAATCATATTATGACACTTCTGTCTCTATGCCAGACAGGAAAACACCTAAACTATGTAGACTTATGTAATTTGGATCTGATAAAATACTGTTTGTACAATTTTTCATTCCCACCCTGTCTCTGGGGTGCAAAGAAAGGGTGAGGTTTGTTTGTGTCCGATAAAGTTGTATTAATGCTTTGTAAAACGAAGTGCTATGACACAAAAAAGTTATTAATGATCAATGAGTGTTAGTGGGGATGGGCTTATGTGGTCGCTTGCGTGGATTCCAGTTTAATGTGGGTGTTTCTGCACCTTTACCTGGCTTTTTCGTCCACGTACACAGCTGTTTTTTGAACCCTCACTTTATTTTTATGTTGTGCAACTGAGCTTTGGAGCAAGAGCTCCTGAATAAAGGCACCTGTAAAGTCCCTCATGCATACATTCACACTTGCATGTATGAACACTGATAAGTGTTGTGTAACCACTCATTCCTCATACTAATGCATGTACAGTAAGAACTAGTCATTGAAGCTGCTCTGCACCACAGCCAGGAATGCTTAATGTATTACATTGTTCTGTGAGGTGAGACTCTTTTTAAAAGTTGTCATAAAAAACACTTAATTCCAGGGAAAGTTAACATATATATGTAGGCTCCAGGGAGTTTCCCTTTTCTATAATAGTGTCTGTTACTGTAAAAGGGAGATGTGTTATTTTGATTTCTTACTGTAGAAAATACCTGATTCTTGGAGTCACAAATGATTGTCACTGAGCTAAGAGACAAATTGTGATATTTTTTAGCATATTTATAAATCAAATATCAAATATAACTCACCTAGGGCCTCCCAGATCATGTAATGGATTTCCTAGAAAAAAATTAATGGAACCATACGTCCTATAGCTGTACTCTATACTTTTTAAGTTATGAACTTTTGAAGTTTGGCCCTCAAAGCTAAATTTCAGCATTTTTGTGATTCTCTGTATGTGAATTCTTCTCCAAACAAATTTTTCACTGGATTGGGTGTAAATTTGTTCTGAACATCCATAAACCTTACTTTGCAACATGTAACAAATAGTTGCTGCTGAATGGTTACAGTAGTCAGAGTAATATATATATATATATATATATATATATATATATATATATATATATATATATATATATTTACCAGAATGAAGAATCTCTACCTTTTTTCAAAAATATATATCTCCACTAGTTTTGACTTTCTTTCAGACCAATTTCTGTAGTTCTATCACATTTAAAAGTGCTACCGATCTTGCTAAATATAGTTTAAGAGCAGATTTTCCCAAGATGGAAACTTACTTTGAAACTTTTGTATGTGAAAGTGTTGATACTACTGTTTATACAGCATAAAATAGTCAAAAATGCAATATTATGAGTTGTTGTCAGAAATGAGTTCAGAGAGTTTGAGATTGTGAAATAACGTATTATACATAGTGTATTGAGGCAGAACCCAATGGAAAAAAGCAGTGGTGTATAGTAACGAAGTACTTTGTTACAGATTTTGGGAGTATCTACCCTAAAAAGCACATTGTAGTAAGTGAAATAACTACTAATTGCAGTAAATGGATCAGTGAAGATAGCTATGATATCAATATTTTAACGTTACTTAATATTTCAGGTCAGTCAGCTAGTTATCCAAGCCTTGCTAGCTTAGCTAATGTTAGGCAGTGAAACGGGTCTACAATCAGAATGGGTAGGACAACGTGGAGATAGTACATTTTGACACATGGTGACATTTAAACTTGTTATTAAATTCAACTGATGCATCAGATTTTGCATTATACACAATTTTACTCTTGAAATGATAATAAAATTCATTTACATCAATCACCCATTAGATTAATGGTAAATCGACAGTTTCGCCTTTTCGGCTCAGCTCTCTCTTCACCACAACAGACTGATACAACGACCACATTGCTGCGGCTGCTGCACCAATCCGCCTGTCAATCTCGCACTCCATCCTTCCCTCACTCGTGAACAAGATCCCAAGATACCTGAACTCCTCCACTTAAGGCAGGAGCTCTCCTCCAACCCAGAGGGAGCAGGCCACCTTTTTCCGGTCGAGAACCATGGCCTCAGACTTGGAGGTGCTGATTCTCATCCTAGCCACTTCACACTCGGCTGCAAACCGCTCCAGGACATGCTGGAGGTCCTGGCTCGCAGGAGCCAACAAGACAACATCATCCGCGAAAAGCAGAGATGAAATCCAGTGGCTCCCAAACTAGACCCCCTCCGGCCAGTGGCTGCGCCTAGAAATTCTGACCATAAAAATAATGAACAGAACCGGTGACAAAGGGCAGCCCTGCCAGAGTCCAACATGCACTGGGAACAGGTCTGACTTACTGCCGGCAATGCGAACCAAACTCCTGCTCCGTTCGTACAGGGACTGTACAGCCCTTAACAGAGGGCCTCCCACACCGTACTCCCGGAGAACCTCCCACAGAATGCCACGGTTGAATGCTTTCTCCAAGTCCACATGTGGACTGGTTGGGCAAACTCCCATGAGGCCTCGAGCACCCTGCAGAGGGTATAGAGCTGGTCCAGTGTTCCATGGCCAGGACGAAAACTGTATCCTTCCTCCTCAATCCGAACTACCTCAGTGACTTCGACTTGAGTGATGAATGAGTCAACCTGTGAGTCTCCAGCCTCTGCTTCCTCTATGGAAGGCGTGTCAGTGGGATTGAGGAGATCCTCAAAGTATTCCTTCCACTGTCCGACAATGTCCCCAGTCGAGGTAAACAGCTCCGCCCCGGCGACCCAATCCCCAGACGGTGATTAATGGTACCTTAGCTGTACTAATGCTACTTTCACCCTCTCTTTACTTTAGGGATGGACTACATCAATGAGCATATTGAGGATCCTTCCTTGCTGTCAGGAGATACCACCAGATCCACCTCATCTGATGAGGAAGACTTTTTCCCTTCCCTGCTCCAAGCATCTAGATGCATACCTGGCCTGTTCAGCAGATCAGATGGACCTACTGAAATCCTTACCTGCTGTCTGCAAGTTGTCTGTGAAGTTGAATATACCTCTACCTGCCTCTGCAGCCTGTGAACGACTATTTAGCAGGACTTATCTTCAGCCCACAAAGAGCACGTCTGGATTCTCGCAATTTTGAAAACCAACTCCTGCTGAAGATTAATAGTAAATTTGTTGAATTTAAGGAGTAGAGCACAGGGAAGGATTGAGGGGGTGTGAGAGAAGAGAGAGAGGAAGTGAGAAGAGATGGATAAAGAGAGAGAGATGAGGGAGGGAAGGAGTGGAGCAGAGCGAGGGAGTAAGGGGAGAGGGAAGGAGGGAGTATAAGGAGGGAAGAAAGGAGAAGAGGGAGGAGGGAGGTATAAATACTGTGAATTAGAGCTGCAACGATGTATTAACGTCATGACTTTGATAATATATTGAGTTTTAGTCATTTCTTTAAGAAAAAAAAATCTCAAATTTCAGCATCTTAAATTAATCTTTTCTGGCAGTAAACTGAAAATCTTTAAGTTGTGGACAAAACAAAACATTTGAGGACATCATCTTGTGCTTTAGGAAACTGATCCACATTTTCAACCATTTTCTGACACAATATAGACCAAACAACTAATAAATTAATGGAAAACATAATCATAATCAACAGCCCTACTGTTTATAAAGTTTAAATTTAAGAATTGAATTTCTGGCTGTTTTATTTCTTTGTACTTTTAGCTTTACTTTTGATACTTAAGTACATTTTAATACCTGGCAAATACTTTTGATACTCAAGTACATTTGATGTAAGCTACTTTAAGACTTTTACTCAAATCATTTTGTCATGGGTAACTTTGACTTTTACCAGAGTCATTTTCAACTAAGGGATCTTTACTTGTACTCAAGTATAGCATGTCAGTACTTCATACACCACTGGACCACCACAACCAAGTGCTTCCACCATCTCAGGTACAACCCCTGTTATCGTCCCCAGATGCTCCTGTTCTTCCAGGCTGGCCAGCCCCTGACATGAAGCCCCAGCATTTTGATCACCCTTACCATGCTAATCTATATTACAGTAATTTCCTTGCTCTATTAGACCACCTTTATTACAAATTGAACTTTTAGGGGTTAATCTAATCAATAGCATGAAGTAGACATACATTTCTTTCTGTGTGGTGATATGGTATGCAGGTGTAGTTTGTATAAGTAAAATAGTTCCAAGTGCTAACAATGATTGAGTTTTGGAAAGAGACAATGCTGTTACATTTTGAAAATGTAATGTTTTGGAGCTGTGAGAACCACTCTGCTTCATCTTTTCAGTTAGCTCCTTTTAAAACAGCAATCTTGTAACATGGGTCTGAATATACATCTGATGGCTATACACCTTTTTTTAAATACAATCTGTAACTCCACAAACTAACAGAATCTAGTTTGGGAAATGATAGCTTTATAATGAAAATGTTGGCTTCAAAAGGCTGTGTTTGCCTCATTTACCGTATCAATTTAGGTCCTGTTAACCAAGAATCAAAGTCCGAGCATAACCATTCAAAGCCACTGCCCATCTGAATGTTTACACAATTACTTTTTTTCTTCCAGCAGTATTTAAACCTCAAGTCCGAGTCTTCTCTTCCTCTCACTCCAGTCCTGCAGCTCTTCCTCTCTCGACTGCCCCATTGTTTTTCATAACTCATCTTTGCTGCAAAAATGGCAACAACTGGAAAAGTAGGTACATTATTCAGTATGGAAATAATCTTATGAATAACGGTGATGTTTTAATGAGTGTATTTTAGGCATTTTGTAGTCTGAAAAAAGAAATAACAACTTCAGATTAATATACTTAATTTGAATATTGTGAGATCCATCAGTGATAATTATGTTTTAAAACTGCATTACATTTTATGGGTCTGTGTATGTTTAGTGTTAATGCTTGTAAAATATCAAGCTGTCATCTGACAACGTGTTTCAGTGCTTTCAATGTAATTCTCTTTGCACATGCATATTTATTTCCCTAGAATCAACTTAAACCTAAAGATCATTTTTACTGCAATAAAATGTATTGCAATAAAATTATCTTTCTTTTTCTGTCCCCTCTGCGTCAGTGAAATATCACATGTCCTGTGTGGATTTGGCACACAGTTTAAAACTTTCCAGACAGCGTTGCACAGCTGTTGATACTGGCAAAGATGAGGGAGTAGTATTCCAGGAGATAATGATAGAAGCCCAATAATTCATTGTCATTTCCCAGAATAATAGAAAAAATTACCAAAGCTTTTAAACCACCTGATTTATCATGGTTGACAACAACTGATTTATTCAGTGGTTTACTTAGTGATACTTAATGTGTCCACCCAACATTAAATTATACTGCTTTAATAACATCTAAGTTTGTTAAAGAAATTTAATGTGAGTTTTTGCTTTCGGAACAAATGGAAATCATTGCACACAGTTAATATGTAACTATTATAAATAAGCAGTGAAACCCATTTGTTTAATGTTTGCTGTATTTGGTGACTTGTAAGTCAGACGGATGCTTCTTGATGAGTCAACCAGTAGTTTAATGCTCTTGATTTACACATGCTACTTGAGTGGATTCTTCCAGAAAGCCATACTAACTTGCACCGTCAAGTAACATGAGCTGCCCTCTAGGTCATCAGGTGCAAGGCAGCAGTTGCCTGGGAGCCGAACAAGCCTCTGGTGATTGAGGAGATTGAGGTAGCCCCACCCCAGGCCAATGAGCTCCGCATTAAGGTAAGAGATTTCCGCTTTCAAGACTTACACATGTACATGCACGGAGATGTTTTACTCTACATGTGAGTATGTAGTATGAAAAGGAAAATGTTGTAGGACTTTGGTAAAAAGGTTCAGGTTGAACCATCAATTGCTAATGCAGCCTGAAATGTTGAGAATGGATTTCTGGAGAAAAATAGTGCATTGTTGAGTCTAATTTCCAATATCAAAGCTTTGGGTAAAAGGCGTAAAATTCCAACCCAAAGTATTTAACAATTTGGGAATGACAAAACAATCATCTACCTTTCTCCAGAATACCCTGCCTACCTTTAAAAAAAAGCGCACTAACCAAGTATTCAAAAGATAGAAGCATCAGTGTTTCCATTTTTGTCTTTTGTGTAGATTGTGGCAACCGGGGTTTGCCA
Source organism: Diplodus sargus (assembly GCA_903131615.1). NCBI lineage: Eukaryota > Metazoa > Chordata > Actinopteri > Spariformes > Sparidae > Diplodus > Diplodus sargus. The sequence goes on from CAEMYA010000631.1 coordinate 54,959, forward strand.
CACAGACCTGTATCATCTGTTCGAGGGAATGAATAAAGACGGCTTCCCAACAGTCCTCGGCCATGAGGGAGCTGGCATCGTAGAGAGCGTTGGGCCTGGAGTCACTGAATTTCATCCAGGTAAGTTAAAGATTACAACCCAAACAGTTTGTCTGACAACTCGTTTTTTTTTTTCCATTATAGATGTAGTAATGTGTAGATATTGTATATCATTTTGGATAAGTATATTGGTGCCATTTGGCCAACAAACTTGTTGTCCATTTGTTATATTGTTTTTGTCTGACATCATTTGGCAACTTTGTGTCTGAATCTCAGGAGACAAGGTGATTCCTTTGTTCGTTTCCCAGTGTAAAGAATGCCGCTTCTGTAAGAGTCCTAAGACCAACCAGTGTGTGAAAGGATGGTGAGCTCATCTACTTCTTCTCATCTCTGAATTTCATTCATCCATTTTATGCGCTGTGTCTCTACTGTCATAGTGCCTGGTATGTCAGTGGTGATGCCTGATGGTGACACGTAACAGCCTGTTTGGATCCTTGGTTTTTCATTTAATGGCATATCACTCATGTTAATGATTTTGCAATGTTTTGTATTAGTACTTTCACTTTAACAAATTCTCTGCTCAGGGCTGTTGAAAATCCTCGTGCAATGGCATGTGTAGAGTCCAGGTTCACCTGTAAGGGCAAGAAGGTGCTGCAGTTTCTGGGAACCAGTACCTTCTCTGAGTACACTGTGATGAACCAGATAGCTGTGGCTAAGATCGACCCTGCAGCCCCTCTGGACAAAGTCTGTCTCCTCGGGTGTGGAGTCTGCACAGGATATGGAGCAGCTGTCAATACTGCTAAGGTCTGACTGTAATGAATTCCTACCGCACCACCTTGTAAAAGGTCATACATCTGAAACAAAACATACTAACTGCCTGTCGCACAACTTTAATTAATGGACAGCGCACCGAAGGTCCACTCTGAAAGAAAGTTGATTTTTGTCTCTCAGTCCTAACTCGTAAATACAGACACCCTTGGATGGCAACTGACCCAAACTACCGCAGCATCACAATTTGACAAATCTGAAATGAGACTCAAAAATAAAGTTTCCTACAAAGTGGACCTTTAAGAAGTCCAACCTAATGTGTCAAATTCTGTTTTACTTTAGGTGGAAGCTGGCTCTACATGTGCTGTGTTTGGCCTGGGAGCAGTGGGTTTGGCTGCAGTCATGGGCTGCAAAAATGCAGGAGCCAAGAGGATTATTGCTGTTGACACCAATCCAGACAAGTTTGAGAAGGCCAAAGTGTTTGGAGCAAATGAATTTGTGAACCCCAAGGATCATGACAAACCCATCAACCAAGTTCTGTCTGAGATGACTGATGGAGGAGTGGACTTCTCCTTGGAATGTGTTGGGAATGTGGAAGTCATGGTAAGGCAGGGGTTTGATATTATATTTAAGAGTCATCCCAAAGACATGATATCTCACTATCAAAGCACCTATTTTCTCAGTGACTTTGAGGATTGAAGCCCTGCAGTTGGATGAGTTTGTCCTGTTTTTCCATCTAGCGCAGTGCCCTGGAGTCTTGTGTGAAAGGTTGGGGTGTCAGCGTGCTGGTGGGCTGGACAGACCTGCACGACTTTGCTGCCCGACCCATTCAGCTCATCGCTGGACGTACATGGAAGGGATCCTTCTTTGGAGGTGGGATCCCTTGTCAGTCAAATGTCACTGGTCATTTTTGATTGGTTGTCAATTTTAAGAAGGTAAGTTTTGCATAACAAGAGCCGACTAGTGGAGAGAGTGAAGACATGGAAGCAGAGAGGTGTAATGCAGAATAACGCAAATAGCCAGTTTTCATTGGGACTTTGATAGACCAAGAATGATGAACATCATTCCTGAAGTTTTTTTGTTTTTTTTGGTAGTTTCTGTCTGCACCTTTTTGTTAACCTAAATCAGCTGACACCAATTTTACTCAGTTTATGATTGTGATGCGATAGTGAAAAGTGTGAGGAGCTCATCTGTTTTTTCATGGGATAACGCCTGCATCCTTTTCATGTTCACTGGCAACCAAAGTGATTTCTCATATGTGCAAGTGAGAAGCTAGTACAGCCATTAGGGCTAACAGAAGATAAATCCCTTAGATTGGAAATCATTTTCTCAGTTCTACCTGTGCCATGACATGTAAATAGTACCAGTCTAACAATAATTATTTATTTTCTTTGTTTCAGGTTTTATGGCAGCTAAAATGGCTAATTAGCCTCCGCGTTAGATTAGCATACTAGCTTACTCTCTGTTGGACTGGGAAAGGCACCTCAGTCATATTCTGCTTATTAAAAAGGGTTAGCAGTTGCTCACACACAGTTTGGCCCACATTGTTTTCTTGCTGATTGGCATCATTTCACATTACCCATTAGAATTACCCTTCACAATTGTCTGATTACAATTTACAATTTTAGTGCTTCCGCTGTAGCCAGATGTAGCCAGATCTGTTATCCAGATAATACATATCTGGGTCAAGCCTTCTTCCGTCATCTATTAACATTTCAGCTAATCTCTATAAAGACATATCTGCAAATGAAAAAATGAATAAAAGAATGAATAAAAAGCTAAATCAATAGCCAAGAGATCCTAATATTGCATTTCAGCAATGTGTTCTCCTCTTTCCTCTCCACATTGACTGTTCATCTGCATACAACCAAGGTGTATCTGATATTGCTGCACTGGTGTTGTTCCTAGAACATCATAAGTAATGATAAATAAATGGCCATCTTTCAAATTTAAGGAACAGCAACAAAGTTGACATCTGGTGAAAGCCAATCCTGGCTGATTGGATCAAGTGTAGGACTCAGAGATAATATCCTCATTGGAACAAGTTAATTTATTACTTTCTGTTTCTTTTCAGTTTTCTGTTGCCGTTGACTTAGGTTTGCAAAACAACAATACTTGGTTAGGTTTTGTAAAATATGCTGCAACTTTGCAATATCAGTTTGTGCGTGAAACCAAAGCCCACTCAAATGTGATTAGTGAATACTCAAACTACAAATTGATAGCAAACGGAACCATAAGCAGATTTCTGTTTCTCAGAATTAACCTGTTCACCTAAAGATCTCAGATTATTGTACCAGTTTGACCTGTGACAGTAATGAAAGTCCTGTAGGCCAGACCTCTGCAATCGTCCAACAAGTATTATTAAGAGAGGACTCTATTTGCTATTATTTCTTTATGAGGTGTTCTCTGTTACTCAGGATTTAAGGGTAAGGATGGTGTGCCCCAGATGGTGAAAGCATACCTGGACAAGAAGGTGAAGCTGGATGAGTTCATTACTCATAACATGACCTTAGCCCAGGTCAATGAGGCCATTGAACTGATGAAGTACGGCAAATGGTAAGTTTACACTCCTATACCTGACTAACTAGTTATATAAGAATCAATAAATGCATGTCTTCTCAATTCTGTTATTTGTGTTCAACAGCATCCGGACTGTCCTGAGTGTTGGGCTTTAATTATGCTAAAACCACTGAATGACCTACAGTTATGCTATGCAGAATCTGAACACAGTAAATATTTCACACAATGCAATGCAAATTATAAAAAGATCTATCAATTATGTAAGGTATATGTTAATGACTTCGAACATTTCACACTATTCACTGCATTATGTACAGGATTATCTCCATGTTCACATAAGCAAATGGGATGTGTGGCTTCCTTGCCGGTGCTCTTGTTTTATACATCACAGGAAATGTCAATAACACTGTGTCTTGTTTTTACATTCTGTAATACATTGTGTTTAGCATGACAAAAGTGTTTTGTCAACCAGCTTTCCATCAGATTTACTCACAACAGCTAAGTTATATCTATGCTTGGCAGGTAGCTTTGGAATTATTAATAAAGTCCAACTGAAATTAAATTGCATGTGTGTTTTTTATTGTTTCGTGATGGTGCCTCAGACTTCTGCATTAATATCTATCTATGGATTGATATTGTATACTGTCAATAAAGCCTTGCATAAAACAATAACGTAAGTGCTAATACGTTTAACTAACAGTCACACTGACACAGAGCTGCCAACCACTAAATGAATAACCTACAACATGTTCACCTCAGTATATTCACAATCCAACACTATCACGTTCTCTGCGCTCTTAGGATTATGGATTCAGCATGGATCAGATGACAGTGCTTTATTTCAGATTGTGGCCACAGGGATCAGTCACACTGACACTAAGAATCCCAAAATCAACACTATACAAACACCATTGTATATTCTTTGGTTAAAGTAAGGCTTACAAGTTGTTAGGACTTGCTTCCTCCCACAATCCGAAGACAAGCAAAGTTAGGTTAATTGGTTACTCTAGACTGTCCGTAGGTGTGAATGGAAGCGTGAATAGTTTTTTGCCCCCATATGTCAGCCCTGAAATGAACTGACGACTTATCCAGGATGTGCCCTCCTGTTGCCCAGTGTCAGCTCCAGCCTGCCCGTGACTCTGAAAAGGATAAGTGGTTTCAGACAATGAATGCATGGATCATTTAGAGAAAAAAAAAATATTTTCATCATTTAATGAAAACATGTATTGATGCACACCAAACCAAAGTTTTCTCTTGAGTCAGAATACAGTTACTTCACTCCTTCACTGTAATTTATATAAAAAAAGTAACAAAGTTCAGTTTACTTGGGTTCTTTTGCTGTAAGATGCAGAGAAATAATCTTGCAAACATTTCATGCCATGAACTTGTAATGCGTCGCACCCTCATGAGGCCAGGTATCTACTTCAGATATGCTATCTACTCTTTCTTAGGTTACGTTATGAAACGTATCTGCCTGAGTCTGCTCAGTACTGTATCTTAAAGCTGGTAATACTGTGTTGGGTTACTGGACCTACAGTTTTAGAGGAGAAATTGTATGCTCATGTTCAAGTTCATCATTTTATTTTGGGTTTCCTACAAGAATAGGTTTACATGCTTTACTGCCCAAGAACACATTCGTTTTCTCATGCTATCTGAGGATACAGCACTACATCGTCCCTGTGTCTCAAATACTCAGTTTCAGACAGAGGTTCCCCCCTTCAAAATACCTAGTTCGTGGTCAATTCTTATGGGCCAAACTAGCCTCTAGGCATAACTTATCCAAATGAGTGACATGGTAACATAGTGTGATGTCACTGAGTCACAGAATTAAAGGCCAATTTAAGAAGAATTACAAAAAGAATTAGAATGCTAAAAGAAAGGGAAAAAACAAAAAAACAACATTAGTTTCTTTTAAACCAGTGTTTTACACTTCACTCCACTATATATTTAAATAGCAAATAGTTATTTGCTGCTACATTTACAATCAAACTATGATATTTTTTATCCTTTAACTAAATATAAAAAAATACTGAATTCTTGCATTTTTTCTTCAAACAAAATTGTAAATAAAAACCAAAAATGTGAAATCCATATTACAATCTAATTTCCCTACGCAGCAAGCAAAACACCAAGGAAAGGCAAAGCAAAGGTAGCCATGATTTAAATTTCCTGAGTAACTAAATGCATTATTGTAAAATATAACCTCAAGGCTACTCATATGAATGTTGTCTGAAATCCTACTTAGAACTTTCAAGTCAGAATTGTATTATAGACATACTGAATTATCATTTATACTAAACTAGAGAACAATAAGATATACACAATGTAGGCGCTAGCTAAACCCCTCCTCTGTAAAACTGCAACAGGTCTCAGCTTTGGACTTCTCAAAATGCAGTGTGAATGGGATATTAGTAAGAGCCTGTTCATAGTATGTACACAAAGAGTTTGGAGAGTAGTGTAATTGTGTGATATCTTCTTTCTCAAGCCAATAACCTTGAGCTTGCCTGACTATCTAGTTTACTTAAAATAAAGTAGGGTAGCTATAATCAATAATTGTGTAATAACAATCAACCACATGATTACTTGTTTATATAATCATTCACAGTGATTAATCAAAATGAATTATAACTAAACTCTGCAGTTTTTCTCAGCTTCAGGGCTGGATTGAGTGTCTGGATCAGAAATGACAGGAGAGTATAATATGGCAGGGAAAAGCAGACCAGAGAAGACAATAAGTGACTAGGAGTTGGTTGGAGTAAATCTGTGTGTAATAAAACAGTTATAAGGAGACAAGTAGGTCATGTAAAAGTTAATCTTTACTGGTGGTCAAATACAGACTTGCGTCAAAAGCAGACGGGCAGATCAAATCACACAAATCATGGTCTGTTTCCTGAAAAAGATTCAGGCACAGAAGCTGAAGTCCAAGGGTCAGGCAGAGAAATTGCCTGTAGCCTCTAAAATCCTGAGTCTGTCAACATAGAGACTAGGCTAGTTGTATCCCCCACAAAAAGTTATGTTGCATCTATGGAATTATGAAATCCAAACTATAGAACAACAGGGAGATGAGGTGCCCATTTGCTGGAGGTGTGTACCCACAAACCAACAGCTCACATTGTCCATTCCAGGTCTGTTTCCTGAATGATTTGGGGGGGGTGGGGTTCAGAGTAAGTGTTTACTTACACAAAAAATGTGAGTCCTCTCTGTGATGGAATATAAATGAGATTAGATTAGATTAGATTAGGTGCAGGTGCGGAGAGACCTGTAGCGCCTCCCAGAGGGGAGGAAGGTGAACAGTCTGTGGTCGGGGTGAGAACAGTCCTTGGCAATGCTTCGCGCCTTTCGCAGACATCGCTTGCTCTTGTGAGCCTCAATGGAGGGGCCTGATGCATTGGGCAGTTTTCACTACCCTCTGTTGTGCTTTCAGGGTCAGAGACAGAGCAGTTGCCATACCATACTTTGACACAATTGGTAAGGATGCTCTCGATGGTGCAGCGGTAGAAGTGCACCAGAATCTGAGGAGACAGATGGACCTTCTTTAGTGTGGAGTGAAGTGAGGCACCCTGGAGATAGCATCTTCTGTACTGTTCTGGCAGTAGGCAAATTGTTAGGGGTCCAGTGTGGGTGGTAAAGTGGTTCTGAGGTGAGCCAGGACCAGACTCTCAAAGCACTTTGTGATGGGGTGAGTACAACTGGGCGGAAGTCATTAAGGCTCGCTGCAGTGGAGTGTTTTGGCACTGGCACAATGGAGGTGGATTTGCAGCACGTGGGGACAGCTGCTTGGGCTAGTGACAGGTTGAGTTTGTCAGTCCAGACCTTAGTCAGCTGCACAGCACAGGCCCTGAGGACAAGTCCAGGGACACCATCAGGACCAGCAGCATCTGTGCATTACCCCAGCTCAGTGCCACACGATGGGACAGAGTGTGAGGGACTGGTGGTCTGCAAGGAGCACAGCCTTGATGGCCACCCCCTTGTTGTCCCTGTCAAAGCGGCCATAGAGGTGGTTAAGCTCATCAGGTAAAACACCTCCACTCATCCAGGATTGCTGGATAATGTGTAATTTTGATAATAGTTCCTGTGAATGACAGCATTCACAGGAACTTACACTATACATTATTAATTTGCTGTCAATGAATGTCACCCAATGTACCATATCATATTATGTATAGGCCAAAAGTAATACAGCATATTGTGCATATGTTATGACAGGGCCCACCCCTGTCATAACTCGCAAATGCAAAATATGCAATGTACTACTTTTACACGCTGAGGTGGCAAAAGTGCTTAATCTTACTCGTACAAAGGTAACAATATCCACCTGCCAGCCACTCTCCATAAGGCTTACTTAAAGGGATAGTGAAGTTGGGTCATATAAAGTACATATCAACAGTCGATCTGTTTCCGATCCGGTTGAGAAAATGTAGTGCAAAAAGAAAGGCCGGTCTGACGGCGATGCAAAGCTGCGAAAATGTTCCCTATATAAGGTAAGCTTGAACTGTTATAGATTTGAGCCTTGTTTTAGGGGGTTAAATTTAGCTTTTTCTCTGGACCCCGTTCACTGCAGTACAAAGCTGAGCGTCTGGCTGGAGCAGCTCTCTACTTCTCCAAACTGAGGCTGCGCCGATCGGTGATTACGGTAGGAAACAGACCGACTATAGATATGTACTTTATATGACCCCTCTTCAAAAAACCCGAACAACATATAGATAAGATATACAACACTGTATATCTTGTCAAGGCTTGATGGTTAGTATAAGGAGGGCCCTATAAGATGTTATATTTTTTCCCAAATTCCATTTTTTCCTTTTAAATTTTTGGGAATCCCATTTGTTTTGTTTTTTTACCTTTTACTACCAATCACAGTGTGTTTTAAATGTAAATCACTCAAATGTACAACAATTAAATAGAAATTATAGATTACTATTGATAAAAGAAGAAAAAAACATAGCATGTAGCTTTAAATTTCCCTTTCATTTATTGATGTAATTAGAATTACTATAATTAATAATAATAATAATAATAATAATAATAATAAAATACATTGTGGTGCTGTACTGACATGATTTTGATTCAATTATTGTATTTTGAACATGTAAATTAAAAAATAGATCAGTTAAAAAAGAAAAGGGAAACGAATAGGGAAAGGAAATGGACAATATTTCCACTTCTATTACAATTTGATGTCTTGATTTACATGTACAGAGAGTAATCTTTTTTAATCTCATTGAATGTGCATGTCAGCCAGATTCCTCCATGGGATCAGTTGTGTTCTGACTCTGATGCATCAGCTATTAATCATCATTTATTTTTAATGACCTATACTCAGTTATCCTATTGCACTGTTATACATGTAGCAATAAAAGCAATGAAAATTGTGTTATCAATGACTGAACAATCTCTTGCATCATTTCTCTTTCCTTGTTTCTCACAGGGCTTGGACAGTACGTGGTCATTGCACGTATGTTTATGCTTTCAGTCAACTGAGTGTTGGCAGAATTTGCAGAGCAAAAGTTCACCTGACACATACAGTTCGGGAACTGCTCGGCTCTACTGACAGGTTAATGTTGAGTGTCACAGTTTTTCGCAGACGAAGACGGAGCCGCTTCGCCATGCTTACATTGTTTTGAAGGGGGAGGGGCTCAGTCTGTGGAGGGGGCTTGTTGTGTCACCCACATTTGTTTCCCTGCGTGCTGTTTTTTTTTTTCTGCGCCAGACATTGTTCCGTTGAAAAATAGATTCCATTTTAATCGGCCACTTCCGCGATTCCGTGATCGCGGAAATAGGGTCCTATATAAGTGTGGTGGTTATTGATGATTGATGAAATTATTAAATAAAGAAAAGGGATTAATATTGAGTTGAGACAGCTGCTGCTTGTTTATCTCGACACAGCCTCCACATCTGTCACCTAGATTCGGGTCACGGGGAATTCAACGAGCTGATAAGAAGTCTCTGATTGCCAAACTGGTATACTCTGCTGCCACATATAAATCCAAAGTCCGGGATCTCTTCTTGGCCCCACCATACTCCCGTCCTGCAGCTGCACTTCTCTCATTACTCCACTGTCGCTTTTTTATTCTCAACTTTGCCGCAGAAATGGCCACAGCTGGGAAGGTAAGTACACTGTATCATTTAACATGTGGACACTTATGTTCACGTGAATGCCTTTATGTACACACTAAGTTTATACACAATGAGAAAACAACGCATTATTATGTGCAGTTCAAATTTGTGTTTGTGAAGCTGATTCAGTAGGTAGAGCATGAATGGGTGTAAAGTTGATTCCTGACTGTATTTAGTAATGTCTTCCTGTGCAGTATTCAACTGTGTATCAGGTTATGAAATGTAACAGCTATAGTTTTCTGGGAGCTTGATTTTAAAATATCATCTCTATCTATCTCTAGCGGTATTGCCTAACTTGGTGCACAGTTTAAAACGATCCATTCCCTGTGGTACTGTTGCTCTTTCTTGGAAACCCTTCCTGGTATGGTTCAAGGAACTTTTAACGAGAAGGAGTCATTACAACACCGATTCTTGGAAATGGATGGAGAAACACATTAAAACCCAACAGGTTTAGTGTGTTTCTCCATGTATTTCCTATAGACTTAAAGGAGAACTTCGGTCAGTTTCAACATCAGCTATATTGCTCAAGCTACCCTTGACTTGCCAGTACCGAAAACGTGAACACTTTTGGTCCACCCCTTACAGGGCTCCTTGAACGGAGAGTTAGCATTGACAGCTAACAGCGTGGGGTAACAACTTTACACTGTGTTTTAAACATCTTAACATGCTCCAAATATCACCCCAAAAGCTATGCAACATCAGCAGACACCTTACAACACAGCACTGTAGTGTGTATGGCTCAAAATGATTAAAAAAGTGGTTAAAACAGTGAGTTTGTGCAAGCAGCTACATACCGTTTGTTGACATCCCGTCTTCCCGTTATCCCACGCTGTTAGCTGTCAATGCTAACTCTCCGTTCAAGGAGCCCTGTAAGGGGTGGACCAAAAGTGTTCACGTTTTCGGTACTGGCAAGTCAAGGGTAGCTTGAGCAATATAGCTGATGTTGAAACTGACCGAAGTTCTCCTTTAAATATAACCTGCACCACAGGTTATAAAGACCCCAAAGGTTCCTCGGTATGGTGTAATAGCGGCAGTCCTCACAATTATTTGTAATTTGTGCTCATGCTAGAACATTTTATGTGGTGTTGCTGCCCTCTAGGTAATCAAGTGCAAAGCAGCAGTGGCCTGGGAGCCAAACAAGCCACTGGTGATTGAAGAGATTGAGGTAGCCCCGCCTCAGGCCAACGAGGTCCGCATCAAGGTGAGAGAAGGCCGCTATCAGAAAACACATATGTAAACACACAGTATGCTACGCTTTCCTTCACTCTTATCCAGAGCTGCCTCGCTTTGTCACATAGTGGTTCTCACATATTGTATTGTTACATACTATTCAGTGTAGCTCATAACATCCATGTTTGATATTAAAGGGGCATTATGTACTTTTGGAGACAACATTTAAACTCAGAATTTTAGTAATTTTTATATTAATGAAAACTCCAGAAATATTCATTTTTGAATAAATTGATAAACAAGCTTTTCTCAGAGGAAAATACGGGCCCCCAGAACACTGTTTGAAGCTAGTAATTTGGCAGGGTCCAAGAAATATAAACAACGTACAACAAAATGAAATTGTATTGTCCATTAAGGTAAGTTTGTTTATTCAGTCCCGAAAATAAAGAGAATTTGTTTATTTAGTTTATTTATTTTTTTTTTAGTTTAGTTAAAAATCAGACTATGAACATCTTTCTCTTTTGATAAAAGTTTCTTCACCAAAATTACTTAGTGCACCTTTAACACTAAGTAAAAGTGTCAATATACCACATTCACATGACAGCAATTTTCCTCTGACATCAGAATAATGGATAGTGAGTATCCTGAAGGACATCAGGCTGTATTTCAAGGTAAAGCAATACATTAGAATGGCCTGAAACTAAATCACTGGATGTAATCATATAGTAATGTCACCTAGAAAGAGGTTGAAAGCTATCTTTAGAGATCAAATGTGTTATTTACCTTAGTTACCTTGAAGTGTGGCACAATGTCCCTCCAGATTTTCACAATTCATCATCAGTTTAGTTGCTGGTCAATTGGGAAGTGGTAAAATGATGACAATTTGTCAGATTCCCTCCATTTATACCCAGAAGATGCACCATTAGCAGTCATGATTCCCAACGTCAGAGGAAAAGGACCGGCGTGTGAATAGGGTTAAGTTAACCGTGGTTCCTCTCTTTGGTGCAGATTGTGGCAACTTCAGTGTGCCATACAGACCTGTACCACCTTTTGGAGAGTATGCATCCAGATGGCTTCCCAACAGTCCTCGGCCATGAGGCGGCTGGAATTGTAGAGAGTGTTGGACCCGGAGTCACTGAATATCAGCCAGGTCAGTTTCGAATGGTACTGCGTTATGCATATTTACTGTCTTTCTGAAAGTGAGTTGAGGAGATCAATAGGTTTTGTGGATGTGTGTTGAAAATGGAGCCGGAATGTATTTAGCTTAGCTAGGTTTTGCTAAAAAAAACAACTGGAAACAGTTATCCTGTCACAAGGTTCAAACTACAGTAAACACTATGCCTTAACATAAGCCAACAAGTTTAATTTAGCAGCAGCTCTACTGGTGGTAGCGCTCTCCTAATGTCGATCTGATTGGTTGAAGTTAGTGATAGACATGATAGACAGTGATGGACATACGGTTCATCCAGTCACTTGCAAAGAATCTTTTGAGTGTGTCTCCCCCATACTGTTTCTAGTGGCGGTTCTATGTAACAAACCATCTGCCGTGATAGATTGTCTGAAGTAGTAGAGGGCACTCTCTAGGTTCACTTGTACATTGACCTACTGCATGCCCTATAGACCTTTCACTTAACTAAGCTAAACATAAGAAATGGAGGTGCAAACTAGGAGCAAAGCCATGCTGAAATTACCAACAAGATAAGGCATTTAATTGCATAAAATGTATTCAAACTGATTACCTGTTAATTTTAATCGTTCAGACTTGAACTTTTTGAAAAGAAACTGCAACACTGGCACTGACCTAAACCTCTAAAGGTATAAATTCTAAACACTATGTTGTAATAAACTGAAGCATACTTTTGCAATTCCACCAATATTTTTTGCACTATTATAAGTTGGCCCTAAAATTTAAAAGTCATGTGGCAAAATTGATTTTGTCTTTCAGGAGACAAAGTGATCCCTCTGTTCATCGCCCAGTGTAGAGAATGTCGCTTCTGTAAAGACCAAAGGACCAACCAGTGTGAGCAAGCATGGTGAGTTTGATATGGCATCTGCTATCCAGCAGCATACTTTCTTCAGTCCTAACATTTGACTTAGTACTCAGTACTCAACTTTTATTTCAGGAGGGCCACCAATATTCCCAATAAGATGGCACCACCAGAGACCAGGATGACCTGTAAGGGCAAGACACTGCTACAGTTTGTGGGGACCAGTACCTTCTCTGAGTACACTGTGGTTAACGCGATGTGTGTAGCTAAGATTGACCCCGCTGCCCCTCTGGACAAAGTCTTTCTTATTGGGTGTGGTGTCTCCACAGGATACGGAGCAGCAGTCAATACTGCCAAGGTGTATATGTTTGACTTTTGCAAATAGCTGACATGACACAATGAAATGAGGTATTTTGTGCCTAGAAATTGCCCAGAATAGAATCTCTTGCTTTAGACACCAAACCTTTCCAAACCCTGTTTGGAGCATTAAAAATGTCAATGCTTACTTTAGGTGGAACCTGGCTCTACATGTGCTGTGTTTGGCATGGGAGGTGTTGGTTTGGCTGCAGTCATGGGCTGCAAAAATGCAGGAGCCAAGAGGATTATTGCTGTTGACATCAATCCGGACAAGTTTGAGAAGGCCAAAGTGTTTGGTGCAACCGACTTTGTGAACCCCAAGGATCATGATAAACCCATCAGCCAAGTTCTAGCTGAGATGACCAATGGAGGAGTGGACTTTTCTCTAGAATGCACTGGGAATGTGGAAGTCATGGTAGGGTGATTTCATTGAATCTGGTTTAGGACTCTTAATTCAATAACCTTTATTCTAATCAAAGTCAACTTGTTAAGTTAATTGGCTCTTTTCCAGCAATAGCCCTAACCCTAACCATAATCCTGACCCTCTTAAAGGTGGAATATGAGAGACATTTTGTTGAAAACATTCAAAATTATCAAAAGAATGTGAAGAAATAAGAGTTTTAAGGTCATGGCATCAATGTATTATGTTGCAGAGATATTGAATGATTAACATGCTAACCAGCTTGCTCCATATCATCCAGGTCCAAAGCTCCTGGGCTCGCGATGTAAACAACAACACTGTCCTGGTGCTCTGAGCTTCCTATCTGTAACTTCACAGCTAACTGAGCTAACCACCTAACAGCAGTTACAGTTAGCAGCAGGAGTTATTGGTTACTCTAGTGATATGCTGCCCCCCATTTGTTTTGAGTAGGAATCTCTCTCAAACTCAAAGTTACCCAGTCCACATTTGCTCAGATAGTCAAGAGATTTAGACCTGCACCCATGTGGTTACAAGCCCTCTGACTTTATGCTGTTTCTCCATCTAGCGCAGTGCCTTGGAGTCTTGTATACCAGGTTGGGGTGTCAGCGTGGTAGTTGGCTGGACAGACCTGCATGACATTTCTACCCGACCGGGGCAGCTCATTGCTGGACGGATATGGACGGGCTCTGCGTTCGGAGGTGTGACAAATATGACTTTTAACTAATGAATCTTTTGTTACTAAATGGCTGTGGGTTTTTGGTTGGCTACATTCAAACTAGCTGTATTCTAACCTTTTATTTTGTGATTTTATGTGTATTCTATGGCTTAGGCTTTAAGGGTAGAGATGCAGTGCCTGAGATGGTCAAAGCCTACCTGGACAAGAAGGTGAAGCTGGATGAGTTCATCACTCACAAATTGACTTTAGAACAGGTCAATGATGCCATTGAGCTGATGAGGACTGGCAAATGGTATGTTTACACTCCTGTACTTTCTCCACCATGCATTACTCAGTAACATCACAGATACATTAATAAGTGCATGTCTGTTTACTTCACTTATTTATATTTCCACAGCATCCGGACAGTCCTGAGTGTTTCTCCAGAATAAGGCCACCGTGGTGCTTCTGTTGACCCCAAAAATAATACATCCACCAAATTATATGCAATGTACATAGATTTGAACAATCAACCAAGATGTAATGATTTTTTGCTTTACACAACAGCTGCATCCTTGTTTGGGTTTTCTTGTATAAATTGTACAAATGTATTATTTAAATTGTTTCACTATATCGATCATTGTCCAAAATGTGAATTCCAATTAAAAAGAGACATTATCTTTACTTGAATACTTAATTATATTTGATTGCTCTATGTTGATACCATTAACTCTTTACATCCTTCGCAATAATAAAGTTTGATCAGGAGTTGTTCTGGAATCTAAGCTTCTTTAAACTGTCCTGGTGGGGAGAGCATACAGCATTTAGAAATTACTCGAACAGCTCATTTTGGATGTAATCTGATATATTCCCTCAAGTGGTATCAACTTGCAAGTTGCATTGTGGGGAAGGTGCCAGGTTTTGAAAAGCAGTCCACTGGTCTAGCGTTGCACAATGGTCTAACCCTAACCCTGTGACAATGATGGATACATTATGGACAGTTTAATAATAATGACAATTGATAAAGAAGAAACAGATTAAAAAAATGTTGTATGTAAGCCTTCCTCTGGAGTCACTTTGTCTCTGGTTTTTGTTTCTTTGTTTAGTATGTTTTTCACCTTTCTTAAAATGTATTTAGTTTTTTAAATGTCATGTCATTGTCAGTTATTGTTTTTGTAGTTATCTATCTATCTATCTATCTATCTATCTATCTATATAGATAGATATTTATCTATCTATCTATATATCTATCTATCTATCTATCTATCTATCTATCTATCTATCTATCTATCTATCTAATTAAACTTACATACTGAAAGCAATATCTAACTGAACTAACATTTAAATCAATATTGGGAGACAAATAAACTATTGAAAAAACAACACAAACTATATCTCTTATAAGGTCCTAACTCCTTTCATAAAACCGTTAAATGAAATGGCACGCCCATAAGTTTTGATTTGATAGAAGCAAACTACATAAATGTTATATACCATAGGTCTTCTATAATTTAGTCTCTGTTTATTATTTCTCTTTTTTTTTCATATCTTCACCTCTTTTCAAAGATAGGATGGGGGGGAGGGAAATGAACTTTGTAGAAAATCGAGAGACCAGTACAAAGTGTTTGGATAAGGCCCACAGCCCTCACAGGCCAGCCACTTTGTGATTGGTCTAAACTACGATAAGCATTCTGCACTATTACATAACCCTCAGTGTGAGAGTCTGCTTGTGAAACATCATGGCAACCGCAGGGAAGGTAAGCACACTGACTTCCTACTTTCATGGATTTATATCAGGATAATGAACTTCTGTAAATGTTTGAAAAATGCATCAATGATTGCCAAGATATTTTCCTTTTCTCTGTCCAGTGTTTACGTAGCAAGGGGAACATTTACACTACAACAGGAAGGATTTTAACGGTTGAAGAGAAATGTATTGGTTATAATTTAATGACTGTTGGAGTAATAAACAAGCCGTCTGCTACACAACCTATAAAATGCAAAAAGTCATTGGAGAGTTTGATGTGTTTCTTCTAAGAATCTTAAGTATTCGCCAAAGTGCTTGTTGAGTCTTTTTATTGTTGAAACCAGTCCTGCACAAATGGGAAAAAGGGTCAAAGTTGTCGTGAAGATTTTTTATTCTCAGCCTGTCGAGAAACAAATTATGTTGAACTTACTCTGATCCTGTGTATGGTAAAAAGAGTTGTTTTCACGAGAGATGCCAGGCCAGCTTAAGCTCTTCTCGAATGCTGTGTTGTAGGTGATCCTGTGCAAAGCTGCAGTAGCATGGGAGGCTGGGAAACCTCTCATGATGGAGGAGGTGACGGTGGCACCTCCTAAAGCTGGGGAAGTTCGTCTCAAGGTAAATTAATCAGGGCTGATGCGTTTCCTGTTTCATGTCAAATATAGTTTGATTTGTGTAATCATATACAACCAATAACCATGACTAAACTAAAGAGGCTTCTTCATTTCTCACTAACTTGAGGGGAGTTGCAGGCTTAAAACCTGGTGTGGGAGTGTCCTTACAGAGCTGTTAAGGAGACTCTTGTGAACTCTGAGTTTCAGCGTTGTAAGTCCCCCTTGTGACCCATCTGGCCTTCTTGTGCCAGCACAGCTCGCTGTGTCTCTGGTAAGCTCTGTTAGCTTCAGTTCTACCATGAATATGTTGCATCACAAGCGACCAGGGAATGGGCCAGAGAAACCTAGATCTTGGTCGAACAGATTACCAAAACAACTTCTTCAGAGCTTACTTAAGTCAGAGAAAATGCTTAACGAAATCACTGGAGATGTGCAGTCTGTGTTCTCCAAGACAGCACCCCAATAAACCCGAGCAGGTTCTTGACTCCTTTCATATAATTTGTGATTTATAGCCCGAAACCCTGCCTTCCCTGTCTGCTCATGGTAGTATCCTCTTTGCTACAAGTAATTGGTCAGCAGCGCTCGTCAGCCTCTTCTTGAGACCATCTAACCACAGCGGAGGACTAGTCGCGGATGACAGAGGGAAGACTGGATGATTTGGGCCAATTAGACAGAAGATATATTGTGACACAAGAGAGCAATGGAACATATTCAACCAACACTCTAACCCAGATATACATGATTTTCTTCATGTCTCATCAAAAACTTAGTTACACTGGATTGAGTTCAAGTTTTGCACAACAAACATAGCAATAAACGATGGATATCGGTTACATGGTGACACAGTGTGATGTCCAGAAGTCACAGAATTAAAGTCTGGAGAGGTGTTTCAGACGCTTCAGGAGCAGTGAGTGTCGCAGAGGGTGTTTGCTGTCAGAAAGAGAAGCTCCCCTTGCCATGGGCTTTTTACATGCACAAGAACAGAACACTGAAGGAAAAGAAAAAACCTGATTCTGATAACCATAGTGACACCTCAGTACACAGTAGATGGTCTTATCTATCTAGACCATATAATGACCAGCTTCTTCCAGAATCAGAATTAGAATCAGAATCAGAAATCTTTTAATGTCCCGCAGACGGTGAAATTTGTTTGTCGCAGCAGCGTCAGAATGTTACAGGAACAGAGCAATAACAAAATAGGCCATAGACAATATAAAATATACAATGTAATTAAAAGGAAAGAAAATAGAATCGACGTATAGAGATATGTACATGATTTAGTGCAAGAATGATCAGCAAATTTTCATATACAGATTTTAAATATAGATATTCCAGTAGCTTATCTATTGTAACTCTTTTACTAATTTATTGTATGTACAGTCCAATAATAGTGTACTTTACACCTTTAGGTATTCCTGGTTATATGCTGTGAAAGAAGAGTTTGCTCTTTTGGGACTACATTCCTAATTTACCTTTAGCACGACAGCTCTGTTATGTTAATGAAATGTTTACACTAGTAATATAACCTCTACTTAAAAGAAAATCTCACAACTCAGTATTGGTAGAGGATTAATTACTCATATGAACCTTTCTTTCAGATTGTGGCCACTGGGATCTGCCACACTGACTCCTACACACTAAGTGGCTCCGACCCTGAGGGAGTTTTCCCTGTAGTGCTGGGCCACGAGGGAGCCGGCACCGTGGAGAGCGTGGGAGAGGGAGTCACCAAGTTTCAACCAGGTTCTCCCTTTTTTTTGCCTTCTCTTAACAGACAGTATTGCTGCATGTAATGCAAACATAATAAACATGTTGAAGAATAACGTATTGTTTATGTTTTAGGGGACACGGTCATACCCTTGTATATCCCACAGTGTGGAGAGTGCAAGTTCTGCAAGAATCCCAAAACCAACTTGTGTCAAAAGATCAGGTATATGTCCTGTGTTTAAAGGTACAATGCGTAATATAAAGCCAGAAATTTTGTTTAGAGGATTCAAAAATTCGGAAAACAGTATTAACAGAATGTGATGTATAATAATATAACAACTGCAGCTTTAACATTAGGGCAGACACGTCTGTATTGTCTTGCAGAGATATCTACTGAAGTTAGCATGCTAACCGACAAGCCTCAGCCCATGCCAGCTCATATTTCCACGTGTACCACGAGACTTTGCTTCATTTTACAAGCTCTCTTGGCATTCAGTTGAATAAATACATACTCACAATAGACTCGCAACATGTTGAGAAAGGAAATACTTGCTAATCTTCTCGTCCCTGTAGTTCTAGTTGAAGTCATGGAAAATCACCTTTGCACAGTATTCTGTCATCAAACTGGCATCTGTCTGTCTATGTTCAGTTCCAGTCCTGGATCTCCATTGCGGTCTTCATTGCACAAAGGTAGCAAACTAATAGGCCCACAAGCTGCGTGGCTAACTGAGCTAACTAGCAAATGGGAGCAAGCTGCGGGCAAAAATTGCTACAGCAAAGAGTACTGTGAGGAGCTGTTAGTGGTTACTCTGGTGATATGCTGCCTCCAGTTGTTTGAGGGGGCCGATCTTAACTCATGCACCTTTAAAGCACTTCGAACAGTACAGATTAGCTTCTCTTATGGAAATCTTGCCTTGTGAAGCTGATCTGTTGTGTCCTGTTCCTCAGGCTCACTCAGGGCAAAGGCTTGATGCCAGATGGGACAACCCGTTTCACCTGCAAAGGCAAGAGCCTCTTCCACTTCATGGGCTGTAGCACATTCTCAGAGTACACCGTGGTAGCTGAGATCTCCCTGGCCAAGGTGGATCCCAGGGCACCTCTAGACAAGGTGTGTCTGCTGGGCTGCGGCATCACCACTGGTTATGGTGCTGCTGTAAACACTGCCAAGGTAAGTCAGCCTACCACAGTTTAACTCCCAGCATGTGGGCTTGTACATATGGAAGGCAGAAGCCACAAGTAATAATTCTCACTATACTGTATGTAAAGTAGACGTTATGGTGTCAAGAGCATGTTAAATTTCTCTAAAGATGCAATATGTAAGATTTAAATATTCAAAAATGAAATGAGGTTATCACCAGAACGTGAAGAAACATCAGTTTTGATGTTGTCAAAAAGGTCTATGTACTGTGTGGCAGCGATATGTAGCTTATTGAGGTTAGCATGCTAACCAGCTACCCTTAGCAACAGGCTGTCAGTCTATCTGGAAACAAAAATAACCAGTCTGAGATTCCCATCATTCCTGTCGGGGGTACAGGCGGGCTGCACGGTTAACTGAACTTGGCAGTTATTCTATTGATATGCTGCCCCATATGCCTTTGTCTATTCTTACATATTGCACTTTAAATTATATATCTATATCTATATATCTCTATATATCTATGTACCGATTTCACTAGTACCATTGGCTGACTCTGCCTGGACTAAAATCTTGGAGCATGGGAGGGTGGTAGGAGGGTGCTATTTTTGTTTACAAACAGACTGACAACACAGCTCGCTCAGTATGTGAAAATGCTGACTGCTTGTGACTGTACAAGAAAAAGAGTCTCAACAGCCACTGAATGAATAGGCACAAACATTTTGTACATTCATGGTCCCCAGAAGATGTATGCTAATAACTTTGAAACATTTCTCTCAAAACCACACTGGTAATGATTAAACATTTTTAATTGTTTGCCATCAAATTTGACATTCTGTGATCCCTTAACCTTTCATCTTGCACCATCATCATAATAAGTACAATAATTTTGGTGTATGATCAACTATCTGCAAGACTCAATGACATTTCCGTCAGCCTTAGCTGTATTTAATATTTAGTGTTTATTGAAAATGTTAGCATGCAAATACTCTAATCTAAGATGATGAAAATGACAAACATTGTACCCACTAAATAAAAGCATGTTGGGGCATCATGGTGAGCGTGTTAGTGTGCTGACATTAGCATTTACTTCAGTGCACTTGCTGTGATGAATTTGAACATAGATAAAACTCATTTGTTGCATTTATTTTTATATAGCATTAGGTTGTATTCCATACCATTTAGCATCATTCTTCTTTTTCCTTACTATACTCTCCACCATTAAGCTCTGCAGAAATGTGCTGACCTGTACTTGCCTCTCCCTCACTTTGCAGGTGGAGGAACACTCAACCTGTGCAGTGTTTGGTCTGGGAGCGCTTGGCCTTGCAGCAATCATGGGCTGTAAAGCAGCAGGGGCAGCGAGAATTATTGGAATTGACCTCAACCCTGACAAGTTTAAAACTGCTCGAGAGTTCGGTGCTACAGATGTGGTGAACCCAAAGGACCACAGCAAGCCGATCCAAGAGGTCCTGGTAGAGATGACTGATGGAGGCGTGGACTACTCCTTTGAATGTGTGGGCAATGTGGCAATCATGGTGAGTGGGGAAGTAATAATCTTATGATACTGACCAGCTCCCATACTGTGCATGCTGACTAACCACATGAAGCATGACTGTCTTTCATGGTTTACTGATACAATTAAATGTTTCTATGAAAGTATTTTATTCTTGCGCATCAAGTTGGTTGTAGTGGCCATTTGCTGTTAGTAACGGGCAGATGTGATACTATCCTGATATTGTCTCTTTGTGGCAGAGGGCAGCACTAGAGGCCTGCCATAAAGGATGGGGCACCAGTGTCATCATTGGGGTTGCAGCAGCCGGACAAGAGATCACCACCCGGCCATTCCAGCTGGTGACTGGACGCACCTGGAAAGGCACTGCTTTTGGAGGTAACATGCTAGTTTTTGTGCAAGTGATTTGTTGTTGTTTGTGATTGAGGAGTCTCCTAATTCAGCATAAAAGCATTTTAAGTAATAGCTTCGTCCAAAATCTCTCTCTCATTTACTACGAGTGTGTTAGCTCCAAAGTAGTGAACATGCCATAGAGAGTCTTATTTTGTTTGACTGTAAATTTTTGTGGCATACATTTCACACTCCAGATTTCGACACTCAAATAAAAGGGGTGAAGGGTTAATATAATGCACTATATAGTAAATTGTGAGTTTATTTGACCAACAGACATTGCAAAGCCTAAAGCCATACCACTAGCATGTCCAAAATAACTCTCTAAGTGTCAAGAAAGAACTGATTGACATGGTAACGATTAATTAACAAAAAGTATCTGTATCATATTCTATTTTAAGATGACCAGATGAAGGCGTTCGTTGGGGTTATAAAAATGGACTCTGAACTGAACTCAGTTCCCCAGAGCGCTTCACACCTAGATGCAAAGACTGCAAAGAGACCCAGATTTGAGATACTATTGGTCAGGGTGCCCTGCTGAAAAAAACAGCATAGACCAGCACCAAAACACAACAAATACAACTGGTAGACCAGCATATGTTTTGTTTTGGTTCTGGTTTTGGTGCTGGTCTATGCTGTTTTTTTTAACAGGGTGCCAGACCCGCCATAAATGAGATAGTGAAAACTCCATTCCATTAGCTCACTGATATCACTAACTCAGTCTCATAAAAAGGTACTAAACTCTCCGTTTGTGATTAATAATTAACTTAATAACTACAACCAAAATTACCATAACAGCTGGTAATGGTCGAGGATTTTGGAGTCCTTGAGAGAGTAGAGGTCAGCAACATTCACTCTTGTGTGATATTAAATAGAAATTAAATAAAGTACATTCAAAAGTATTTTATTTAACACAAAATGAAAACACACAATCAACTAACATGTACTATATACAAAATGGTGGATAGGGTTCAAAGTGCCGAGCCACCTGGCATGGACAAAGAAAGACTACAAACAAAATGTTGATGGCCGATGAGGGTTGGACTCAGGTCCAAGATGGTGGATCACCACGTGTTTCTTTGATAGGGGGAAACAAAGAAACATTGGCGGTGCTCACACCATTAGCTCACTGATATCACACGAAGGTCTAATATGGTCCAGGCTGAAGGAGTGTGTGTGTACCCAAGAACTCTTCCTAAGCCGCTGCAGAGGCAGGGCAGTGAACACATCAGGGATGCCTCCCACCCTCTCCACGCATTCTTTGAACTGCTCCCATCAGGAAAACAATTCCGGAGTCAAAATGGGCGAACAGACTTGATTTGTTAAATTGCTGAACTGCTGATCTGGAGCATGTGCACTACTGCACTTTATGAGCCTTCGTCATAGTTTTAGTTTTAAATAATTATATTTATATATTGTGTGTGTTTATTGTGTTCATGTTATTGATCTCAGAGAAACACAATTTCATTTTTGCTGGTACTTCTTATAAAGCTTTTGATTGATTGATTGATTGATTGATTGATTGATTGATTGATTGTGTGATGTGATGCCATGTTAGAGAAGATGGTTAGTTGCAAGATCCTGAGACTGTGTGAAGCATAAGTCAACTTGCATCAATTTAGCAGTATAGCAAGGCAAACTACCAATAACCTGACCTGAAATCACAATAATACCCAAACATCTAACAAACACATATGCAGTGATTGTATACATGTGCACTAAATCAACCATAGTTAAACAGTCCTGTGCTTAGCCATGCTATGCTATGCTTTGCTGTGTGCTATCTAGGCCTAGTTCAATATTACTAGTCTTTATAGAAAAAGTCCTGGTGGTTCCTATATCTATATCTGGATATAGATATCAAATTTGTATATTCTGAAATTTATTGCTTTTTAGTGAAATGTTTTTTTCAACATTTGGATGGAGTGGTTGCCTGAAACACAGCGGGCATAGGCATTCATGTGCCTCTGAAGATGAACTGTAGGAAATAAAACTTTTTTGACCTGGCACCATCAAACCTATAATCCACACAATACTTTACTTTATGACAAAATACCTGCTGAGCTAATTCCCATTAGCTTCAACTGTACTTTATGTTAAAGCTAATTAGCAAATCTTAGCTTACTAAACTTACAAGGAAGAACTAGATAAACAGTATAGCTGTCTAACATCTACATGTTAGCACCGTTATTGTAAGCATATTAGCATGCTGGCATTAGCATATAGCTCAAACTTGTGTCCAAATACAGCTTCACGGACCTGATGGCAAGGCTGTAGGCAGCAAGAGTGGAGTTGGACACACCCTAAATGCACTTGCCCGTTGTGCTTTAGACTGCTTAGATAGGGCCAGATAGCCTTTACTTCAAAGTGGGTGTGCTTTTACGCTTGTTCAAATGAACTGTTCACTTAAAATGTAAACTTAGCAATTATACATCATTCACTTTTTCAACCAGTGCAACTTTGGATTGAAGCCAGGACGTTACACACGCGTTTACTTGGTGTACATACTGAAAAAAGTGTGGGTGTAGATTAAATAGATTAAATAGCATCAGACCCTTTTAAAGAATGAGACTCTGTTGTAATACATTTCAGGGCTGATTTTACACTGAAAAATAGCTATTCCTTAGCCCATGGCCTGACCTGTCAATACTTTTGTGCCGCTGCATATATAGACAAAAAACATGTAACATTTTGGCTGCCATTACTTTTGTCTACTTAATGTTCATTTACACTTTTCCAAGGATACAAGAGTGTGGACAGTGTTCCCAAACTGGTGGAGGAGTACATGAACAAGAATCTCAAAGTGGATGAATTTGTAACTCACACTCTGCCCTTTGACAAGATCACTGAGGGTTTTGATCTCATGCATGCTGGGAAATGGTAAGCATTAACCTTACATACGTATATATTTAACTCAATCGTTATGTTAGTGTGCGCATTGGTCTCGCGTCCCTCCAGGTTTTGTTTGTTAAAGATGTCACTGCTGCCCTCTGTTGAGGACAAAGATGTGATGAGACAGGATTTTGACCATTTTTACCATGAGTTGCCTTTCTTCAAATATGAATACCATTTCAGTCAGTAATGTATCATCTGATATCCATAATCCGACCTAATTTTCTTCTTTCAGCATTCGCGTGGTCCTGCAGTTATAGATGCAGCAGAGCACAGAGAAACCATGTTCACACTCCATGTTTACCGCCACGCAGTGTAATAAATAAACTTTCAATATCCTGTTCCAAGTCTGTTTTGTCTGAACAATGCACAGTAAGACACCTCTTTGATCAGTTTTCCCTGAAGGAACACAGCGAGAACCCTGAGTGAAGGGAAAAAAAGAACCAAAACAAGATTATTCTGAAATATTCTTTGATCTCGACTGAATGAATAATAAGATGGTACAACCACAAACAACCAAATGGCATCAGTGGTGGAAGGTTTTTCAATTGATAAGGATTTTCAAATGGTTCTTTGCATAATAGCTTGGACACCAAGGGCAAAAAAGACATCGCAGAACATCCTTTGATTATTCTTCCTGTTGGATTTGATTCAATAATTTATCGCTGAAAATGTGGGAGTCTCTTCAAGGTTCAGTGGTGCACTTTCACTTCCACAATGTTGAGTTAAAGTGGAGGTGACTTGAGAGAATTACTCTAGCAATTTGAGCTGAGCTATACTAAACTTAGACAAAGCATGAAACAGCCATGTTTCCTCAGGAGCACAGTTCACGATCTCCAGTTGGAAACCAGAATTCCAATCATTATTGTATTTTAAAATAATATCAAATGCTAATAATCAGTGATGAATTCTTACCTAAACAGAGTATGCTTTGCTCACTTTCTCATTAGACAAAGTAGTAAGAAGCATGTAGTAAAAATGCCTTCTGAAGACATGAATGTGAGTATAGATAAGTCTATGCTCTGTAATTACATTACCCCCAACTGTTGTTTTTAAACATCAGTTTAGAATTGAGAAAAGTTTACTTTGGATTGACCCATTTTGAGTCTAAAGCTTCATATTTACTGTAATGACAAATTAGTGATATGTCTTTTTGTATCACTGCAACCTGCATCACTGACAGAACATTAAATAAAAATAATGAAAAATACTTGGAGCAGTCTGATCTTTATGTTTAGTATTAGTCAGATTTAAAAAAAAATATTTTTCTGAATAACCCAGAATCAGTGTTCTTTTGTTTTATCTGATTGCTGATAAATTGCTAATAATTAAAGTGTCAACAGAACCCCCCCCATAATCCTCAGAGGCGCAAAAAACAACACAGGACAAAACACAGATTTATTCAAACATTTAGTGTTTAAAAGAAATGGATCACAAGTTCACTTTATTTTTCCTCAGTGACCAGGTTTCTAAAACGGTATAATGAAAGTGAGGTTTATAGAGAAACAATGTGAACGCTGAGTGTTTCACTATTCTACATCCAGTACATTGTCTTCGGGTCAGTTTGACCCGTTTTCAAAAGGCAACTGACACGAAGACAACAGGAGGGTACTTACATACATAACGTGATGTGACTGGGCATCACAGCCTAAAAATAATATTGCAATATTTTAAGTTTGAATCATGAAACACAATATTGCCCTTGATATTTTGAAATCTCCTCAAAAGTCCCTCATTAATGCTAGGACTGGGCGACAAAGTCAAATATCACAAATATTATATCCCGATATGGGCATTGTAACAATATTGTAAGAATAATGATTGATGTGGTCACAAAATATGAACACAATGAGATTTTTGATAAGTAATCATCAGAAATGTGATGATTAGGTATTGACTGAGTAGGTAAAGTATTTAAAGAGTTTGGTTAAAAAAAAAAAGAAAAAAAAAAAGTGCATTAATTTACTCTAATGCAGCTTATAAACCCAGGAAAAGATACTACATATCTATAATATATATGGTCCACACCTATCTGATTAGGTGTTTTGCACTTTATGGGCAGGATATTGTTTCATGTTAAGAATTTAGAAAAGTGGCTCAGTTTTTTGCCCTCAGCCTGTTTATTACACCTGCTCAAATTTATACCATTATTCATTCATATACTGTGGTGGTCTGGCAATTATAATGTCAAACCAGTGTATCAACTACAATTCTGCTGAATCAACATTTGGTTTCAAAACTACCATAATCAGCTTTGATACATAGCATGATTTATCTTGACTATGTCACTGCGGACTAAATGCTTGTGAAGTAGTGAGATAAATATGCAGTTTAAGCTATAACTGTACTAAACTGAGTTTAAAAAGACATTTTAATTAATTAGATGGTGAATTAACAACTTTGGGATCTGGATCACTAATCAATTCAAGGACAAACTCACCCACACAGAGCTACACAAGAGTCATTTATTACTCCATTAGAAGAAATACAAAGAGAAACTGCGATCCCATTAGTCCTCTGAAAATTTAGTAATGATGAATGTTGCTCAAACCGGGAGAATCCCAAAGTCAAGGTAAAACGGTGACTGTCGAGATAAGGGGGAACATCAGTGAATGTGCCTTAAGTTATCAGGATAGATTTACACTTTAAGGCTTAATTTGCTACACCAGGGCTATAGGGAACATGAGACACACTGATATATAGCAGGATTTACAAGTCCAGCACTGGAGCGACTTTGTGCTCAATGTTATTGTCATTCTGGATATCTACGTAGAGAGATCTGCTGTTAGGTCATGGCTTCCTTGCCAACTGTGGATGACGTCATCTGCTGGAAAATTATGTTTCATGTATTATATTTAAATCAGAGTGCTTCTACTGGACACCTTTAACATATACATAAGACAATAAATCAATTACTTATTGAATATTTTCCTTTCACAAACAGGTGAATTGTATTTCTTTTTTATTTTGCGTGTTGGATGAAAAGTTTAAAAGCTCTCGCATCTGTCAATTTAATATGAAGCTACAATCAGGTGACAGTAAGCTTAGCTTGAACTTTCTTCGAATAAAGACAGCTTGCCGGCTCTGCCTAAAGGTGACAAAACCCACCTACAAGCTATTTAAGGTCACTAATTAACCCATTATATCTCATTCGCTGATCCATACAATTTGTAAATGTGACAATGGTAGTTTTAAAAAGGGGTTATGTGCTGGACTATCTCTTTGCCACAAAAATACTATTCTTTCTCCACCTACTTTTTTGCACACATTGAACAAACAACATATGTCTAAATTACAGAGCTGTCAAGGTGCTAGTTTGCATTCTTTTTTTACTTTGAACACAGCCAGGCTAGCACTTCCCCATGCTTCCAGCCTCGGCTAAGGTCACCATCTCCTGGTTGTAGTGAAGGGACAGATATGAGAGCAGTATTTATCATTGGACGCAACTTCTCATCGAAGTATATTTCCTAAAACACCAGACTATTCTCTTAAATACATCGGTTAAACTCTGAAGAAATCCAACATGGCTGCCAGAGGAAGATTTTTGTTGGGTGAAATCTAAACTAGTTTTTCCGCCTTAAAGGGATAGTTTGGGTTTTTTGAAGTGGGGTCATATAAAGTACATATCTATAGTCGGTCTGTTCCCTACCGTAATTGCCGATCACCGCAGCCTCATTTTTGAGAAGCAGAGAGCTGCTCCAGCCAGACGCTCAGCTTTGTACTGCAGTTAATGGAGTCCAGATGCAAAGCGAATTTTAACCACCTAAAACAAGGCTCACCTAAAAAAATCTATATCAGTTATATCGCTCTATATTTCACCTGTTGCCCAGTTGCGCTAATGCGTACGGATACCGAGGTTCTACGGTTGAGAAAATGTAGCGCCAAAAGAAAGGCCGGTCTGATGGCGATGTAAAGCGCTGTGAATTTTCTCGATACAACATACACTTGAACTGACGTAGATATTTTTAGGTGAGCCTTTTTTTAGGTGGTTAAAATTTGCTTTGCATCTGGACTCTGTTCACTGCAGTACAAAGCTGAGCATCTGGCTGGATCGGCTCTCTGCTTCTCCAAACTGAGGCTGCACTGATCAGCAATTACGGTAGGAAACAGACGGACTATAGATATGTACTTTATATGACCCCACTTCAAAAAACCCGAACTATCCCATTAAGCTTTAAAGGCAAACAAGGTTCAAGGTGCTGGTTGTTGAGGTCATGAGACTTGTTGACCCAGTTTCCTGGAACCCTCCTCTGTTTATATTGCTGATTCTTCTCAGTCCATCTCATCATATGATTAAGTTAGCAGAGGCTGAGAGAAAAGAAGCAAAGCATGGGGTACTAGCTGGATTTGCCCTGAGCTCCACACACCACAGACAACAACTAGCTAGCCAGTAAAAACTCTGCTTGACATATTCCAGAGGTCAGATCATGCCCAATGTCAAGCCCGAACACTAAACAAAACCTAATAAATACTTTCATATTACTTTCAGAAGACACAGTTGTCACTAATAAAGCAATCCACGTTTGATATAAGACACATTCAAGTACTTCCATTTAATCTGAGGACCCATATTCAATTCAAAGAACAATGAGAGCCACAGTTAAACTGAGCTCTAGGAGTGATGCCTCTTGTTTCAGGTGTGTGTGTGTGTGTGTGTGTGTGTGTGTGTGTGTGTGTGTGTGTGTGTGTGTGTGTGTGTGTGTGTGAGCGAGCGTACATGCGTGCACGCGTGCGTGCATTCGAGACCCAGAGTTGCTGGGTATCTTGTGTCTGGGAAGTCCAGTCCTTGGTGCGTTCAGGTCAAGCCTACATCTGAGTCAGGAAGTGAGCGCGGCCGTTGTCCTCAAAGCGCCGGGTGAGGATCTCGCAGCCAGTCTCCGTCACCAGCAGGGTGTGTTCGAACTGAGCCGAGCGCTTCCCATCTCTGGTCACCGCCGTCCAGCCGTCGGGCCATGTCTCGTCTTGCCAGCCACCTGAGACATGACGCACAAAAACACACATCGCTTTGGCTTACACACCATCAATTAAACAGAGTTGTAGTAACACAACACGTCAAGTCTGGCACTGACTCATTGGCTAGCTGTGAGGTATGGATTATCTGAAAAACCCCTGAAAAGTTGAACATCCACTTCTCTAACTGTTTGCTTTAATTGCACAATTTGCAAAGTTGTCAATTATATAATAACAATTATCTTACATTTCTCTACAACAATCCCTACTATTGTCCACATTATTCATCTTCAAAGGCAGCTCCACTCACCTTCACATATCATAGGCTCAATGGTGAATACATGGCCAGGCTTCATAACTCCGACTGCTTTGTTTTCTGTGAAATTAATAAATGTAGAAATCATCCTCATGTGGGAAAACATAATTACTTGAAGATATTTAATATGGGAAAATTAGCAGAAATGTGACAACTCACTGGCATAATGTGGCACATTGGGAGCAGTGTGGAAAAGTCTGTGGATGCCGTGGCCACAGTAGCTCCGCACCACAGAGAACCCGTTGGCCTGAGCGTGCTTCTGGATAATGTTACCCAATTCTCTATAGCGAACACCAGGCTTCACTGTCAAAAGACAAAGAAGACAGAATGAGCATTGCAGGCCGAGATAAAAAATGTATTGTAGTTTATAGTCTCATATATACTGGAATTCTGAGTCAGATATCAACATCTTAAAATATTTTAAGACGATTAACCAAGCACTTTCGGAAAGGATTCCTTAAAATTGTCTATTAAAGAATGTGCAGTCAAGGTCAAAAGAACATTGTTTCAAATTAAAAATCTAAGTTGTAAAGAAAATGTATATCATGGCAGTTTTCAGTTCCAATGATTTCTACAGCTCTCCTTTTCTGTGATGGAATACTACTTTGTCACAAAAAACCTTCATGAAGTTTGGTTTGGTAATGAATAGGTCCTTCTGAAAATATAGCCGAAGCAAAAATGTACATACAGTAACATTTGGTTAAATGTCCCTTGGCCATTTTCACCTCAATTAGGTGCTTTTGCCATCCACAAGCTTCTGGCAGTAGTGGTAAATGAACATGCATGTTTCAGACCTAACTATAATTTAAGACCTACACAAAATATGGATGTTTTTAAGACTTTTTGAAACCCTGCTTTACCAAAGCACTTAAACAGCTTTTCAAACATGTTAGCTTAAAAGTTGAATGTGAAAGTTGAATGTGAAAAATGTGAAAAATACAGTTACCACGGTCAAGAATGAAAATTCCATCTCAACTTGCTCTCAAATGTATGTGCTTTCTGCTGGACAAACTATGTAATGGCATAACCATTTCTGAATCAATTAAAATGCAATCTGGATTGTATTTTTCTTCTGCAAGGGTTAACATTACATTTAACGCCAAAATCTGATATTCTCCCTTAGCCAAACAGCCATTTAATGCATCACTAATAAAAGAGTTTAAACAAAGTGCAATGAAGGAGACTTTGGTAGAACAGTATTTTATAAGCACACAACATCAGTAAAATTGAAGAAATCAAGCTGGAGTTCCTACCAGAGTCAATGGCTTGCATAAGGCATTCATATGTGGTCTGCACCAGTTTCTTTGCTTCTTCATCCAGATCTCCGACAAAGAAGGTTTCATTGAGGTCACCATGGAAACCGTTATAGAACACTGTAATGTCCACTGCATAAGAGGGAGATGATGAATATGTGTTACCTGGAAAACTTCATTACATTATGATGAACACAAAGAGAAGACTGTTATGATTAATGAAACATTATGGCAAGAACATTTTTATAAAAACATCCATCCATTTTTAAGGCCAAACATGTCCCTCTTTTTATCACTGCTGATAAAATTGGAACCGCTAGTGGGCAAACTGGGACTTTTCCCACTTAAGGAGAAACACTGAGAGCAGAGGATGTGACTGGCAAATCCCTACTGGTAAAGATTAATGAAACAATTTGTCTTGTCGGAACACACAGCGAGAGATGAGTCGCTGGCAAGTACTCTATCAGACACTCTGAGGGGAGTGGCTGATGGAAGACAACGCCTTTTCAGAAAGTGTCATAAAAAGGCTAAAATTGGCAAACTCCTGCTGACAAAACTTCAGGATGCTGGGAGAACCATTTATCATGATGGAAGAATACCCCCACATACATACAAACACTCTCTTCAATACATCCAAGCTAAGTTAAGAAAAATAAAACAATAAAGCAGTAACAGATAGGAGCAAAACAACTATTAAATGCTGTTGTTAGGGTCCAAGAATCATGTAAAGCGTAGTAAAATAAACATACCATTGAGGATATCTCCCTCTTGTAGTGGTCTTCTGTCGGGGATACCATGGCAGATGACCTCATTGACAGATGTGCAGCAGGATTTGGGGAAGTTGTAGTAGTTGAGAGGAGAGGGGTAGCAGTTCCTTGCGGTACAAGCCTGATCAGAAAGCAAGTAAAGTAAGCCTTTCTCTGCATGGTGCTGCCTTACAGCTTAATGCAGCCACACAATCCACTGTTTAGATGAGTCGTATATAACAGTGTATCTGTCTCGTCAATATGTTGTACAAATGTTAACTGAAGTTGAACTGACTTTCCACAGCAAGACCTCATTTATATAATTCATTCAAACTCATTGTTACATTATTAGCAGTGTCTGTTCCACAACAATTATTAAATTGATTTAAACTAGGCTAAGAGTTTACAGCAGGACTAGTTTTGAAGTAAATATCAGTATGCCAACTAGTCACAATGACAATGTTAACATGCTGATGTTTGGGAGGTGTAATCTCTACCATGTCCACCATCTTACATCATCATGTCAGCAGTGTTGTGTCTGAACGCGTTCAGAAAACGATCGTTCATGAACTTGTTCATATTTTGGGCGAACGTGAACTGAACATACTGTATTCTGCCTGATGAACATTATTGTTAACGCGTTCATTCTGGCGTTTGTTAATGCGCTCTCGCAAAGCTTTACTTCGTTCAAGAGTGCCAGATTTCCATAGAGCCTTCCAGGCGAAAACACACTGTAAACAGGCCTTAATAAATAGCGAAAAATCACCCAATCTGGCAACACCAGCCACCACAGAGTCGCACTACCGCATGCATCATCAACATGCGAAGCTTGGAGACAAAAACAAATGAAGGCAGCAGCACTGCCTCAGACTCTGCCTTAGAGGTGGGTAAAAATATCGATTCATCAATGCGTTGCAATATATTTTTTCCCAATTTAATATCGAAACAGAAAATCCTCTGAATCGATTCAGGCAAGCAGCTGCCCCCGACCACCTGCTGTCCCTCGCCCGCAACTTCGCTCGAGTGTCGGAGGATGATGTGGAAACACCGTCGGAGCGGCAGAGGCGGGTAGCTGATGTCTGACGCACCGCTCTTTCGGAGGCTGTAAACTCCCAGCGCAGCCGGTCTCAGCCTGGCCGCTGCACCATACGCCTGTGGGTAGCACTCTCCTCCGGGGAGAGAGGGGGGTTCAGGGTCAACGTTTTGCCCCCTTGCGTCTAGCCAGAGGGCAGAGGGACCGCGGTTAAGTCTGTTTATGTCAGACAAAAATGTACCATGCAGTCCCAGAAACAATGGCACTTTCTCAGCTTAACTATGGTTGCACTATTTAATAACTGAACACATTGTGTGCCTTTGTTTATATTTCCATTTGAACTAGAACTTCCTAGGGGAAGATTTATAATTCAAGATTACTTTTTTGAATTAAAAAATTATCAACAGGTACTCTAATGCATTATTTGTTTATTACTACTTATTACTGAATCGATATCGAAGCATTTAAATCAACATTGAATCGAATGTATGTATGGCTCGAATACCCAGCCCTACTCTGCCTCCACCATTAATATGGCATCTATGTATGATTACTTAAAACTATTTTATGAAAAGGTCATTGATGATCCAGGTGGGAAAAATCTGACCTTTTGTGTAAAATTTGCCCGCCAGGTTTCTAGAAGCAACTCCGTACATCAACAACAGCAAGCCTGAAACGGCACATTGAACTTAAGCACCTGCTAGCCTTTCAAGGCATGTGTGAGTGAATAAAAAATCAAAAGACACGGCAACAGCGAGCCAAAACAGATCCTCTACCACCCAAATCGCATTAACGGCGTACAGTAGCAGCTTCGGTGTCTTCATCTCCCAGCTGCAGCTGGACAACCTGGGTTGGGAGAGCTGCAGTTTCAGTGTTAAAACTGATAAAGTAATTGCTGTCTGTGGTTCTATATGGGCTGTGGTAATAATTTAGAAAAATAATAGCTTGCAGCGACATATTGAAAAAAAAAGAACTATGAACTAGTTCATTTTTGGAACTGTGAACTTAGTTCACAATTTTGAATTATGAACTATGAACTGAACTAGTTCATTTTAAAATTTGTGAACTGAACTAGTTCATGTAGAAAGTGAACTTTGCCAACACTGCATGTCAGCATACTAACAATTGATAATGAGAACAGAAACAATAAAAAAGGCTGAAGGTAATGTTATACGTTTTGAGGGCATTTCTTCATGAGCTACAGAACAACCTGAGAAGGATATGGATCTGGAAAGATGAGGGGAATTAGGAGAATCACTCTGTTACAAGAGTTGTTGTCTTCTGAAGACACAATTTTAGACCCTACCAGCTCAGAACGGCATTTGTCAGAAGTCTCGGGTAAAATGATGTTTGTAATGTGTAATGTGCAGCCTAATAGCACATTTTTAATAAGTTTTGTTAATAACCAAGACTGAATTATTAAAGTAGACCATCTCAAAAGTGTTTCATAAATGTCATCAATTCACTTGCATAATAATGACAAGCTACACTTAGAAACCAGTGTTACACTTACTCTTATTTTTCATTGTATAGAAAACTATCCCTAAATTTAGGCCAACTGATGGCCATATAAACTGATGGCTGTAGTAGGTATGTGGATGCCTTCCAATCGAGTTAGAACAATTTATAAAACTATATATTTATAGTTATTGTTAAAAGGTGCAATATATACAGATTTTAGTTTACAACATTTAGTTTCCAAACATTTAGTAAAATTATCACCAGAATATAAAGCAATTTTGATTGCATCTCAAAGAAATCTAGGGATATCTATTAAAATGTGCATGCTAAAGACATAGCCCCTAGCCACATTGTACCACAACAGGTAACAGTCCGATAGAAAACAACACCAACACTCCCTTGGTGCAGGCAGAGTCAGCTTAAATGACTCCTAGCTGCGGCCCATGAATGTCTGCACAAAATGTTGTCTCAGAACATCTGGTAGTTGGGATGTTTGGTGGCGTACCAATTAACAATGGCATCTTAAGAGCTACATCTCTCATGTGGCTAATATAAACATTTTATTAAATGTTTGCCAATACGTTTAAACAGCCATGAACATGTTTTCAGGGAGCAGAATTTTTTTTAAAGACTGAGGCCTTGCATTTGTGTAGGACAGTTCTTTTCACAACATATTCTGTGTTTGTGTCAAAGTTACTTTAGGTAAGCGAGGACGCCACATCCAAGCTTCTATAACTCATGTTTGTCAGTGAATTAGTACCAGATGCACGGCGTGGTCGATTTCCTCTGTTGTAACTCCTGGTTTCACCATCAAGGCTGCAATGTCCAGCACTTCTCTTGCCAGCTGGGAAAAACAAACATTTCAAAACAAAAAAGGAATAAATGGAAAACCCACAACAAAAAACCATGGAAACATGGTGACAACAACATGATGTCAGTTTTGTTACCTTGCACACAACTCTCATGCCTTCAATGTCCTCAGGAGACAGGATCTTGATCTGTGACGTTCCCTTCAGAAATTGCTCAGACTCAGATATCCCTGTGAGAAGGAAACAAAGACAGACGATCGCCATCATTCACACGTTGATGCTCAGTGAAGCTGATGATCCAACTGAAACGGGACCTTACAAGGCAGGTGTCAGAAGAATCATTCTAAGACAAAGCATCACCTTGGGCCATCGCAGCTGTATTTACATACTGCTGATATATTTAGGTCAACAAGTGACAGTTGACAACAAGCCATCTTGAAGTGAGAAGGCACAAGTTGACTACTGACTTTAGCGTTCTGCGGTGTCCGACTCCTAGCAGCGATTGTGTAGCTCCCAACAGACTACAAAGTGATGAGAGGATACCTATTTTTCACCCACAAATAAACACAAATATCTTTAAAAGAAGAAAACCTACTTTCTTCGACGTGAGCACAAGCCATATCTACAGTGCTTGGTTTTGCTGATAAACCTCAGTTGGATTTGTATGGAAAATCTTTACTGTTTCAATACTTCACAAACGTATTTTTGTTCTCACCTGTTCACCCAAAAATCTTTTTTTTCTCCTCACCTATACTGCTCTTATCCATATATGACTGTCAAGCCCAGTTTAGGAGGCATCTGCTGTTGAGATTTCTGCCTTCACGTCAAAAGAACTTAACTAGATGTGATGCATAAAAAAAGCTTTTAAAAACTCAACAGCAAAGTCGCTTTCTTGAATTCCTGACTCATTTTCTCTGTATAATCCACAAGCCTTGTTGCACAAGACGTCATGTATGAACAGTCTTTCTATCCAACCTCACCCTTGAGCTGTACCAACATGCGGAAGTAAGCACGCATCTGCTCATGGACGATATGCTAGCTAACTAAGCTAGCTACCGTTGTGTGAAATCTGGATTGAATAGCTGCATTATTGCCGCAGCGGTGGTTTGCCACCAACCGCCGTTGGTTGTTCACACAGAGCGAAGCATCTCCGCCTTAAAGGTGAACTGCTGTGTAATTCACACAGAAAGCCAGCGCTGCTGCTCCTAAAGACGTGTGACGGTACGCGTCATGGTGATGACATCTGCAGAGGTGTATCAGCACCGGTGCGAAATTTCACCCCTCACCGCCTCTGAGACATTCACAGAGGCGGAGGCTGAGAATTGGCGCAGGCAATGTGAACGGGGCTAATGTTTAAGGTGGAGCCACATTAAGTTCATCTGCATAGTTTCCCACTGTAGGGCTTGTGGAGGGTGTGCACGAGAGACTTCTGTCAGCTGAGAAGCCAACTCCCACTTAAGCTTTATTCTCTGTATGTATTGGCTCACATTATATAAAAAGGGCTTACTCTGTTCCAGGCCATACAACAATTACAGCAATCATGTCAGATCCAAAAAAGGTTAGTAGTATACAGCTGTTAGAAAAAAAAAAATTGTAACGCACTGGTAACAGATCAGCCGGTACGCCAGTTCAGGTTTTGCAATCAGTATTGAGGGAGTACAATTATATTGGAGCAATCTAGATGGATAAATGACATTACAGGTAAGAGGTAAGATTGTTAATTTTGGGGTGAAATTACCCTTTTACCACTGTTTTCATTTTAAAAATACAAATACATTACATAAATATACAGCAAAAGATATTTTGTTAGGAGATTCCTTCAACTTTAGTCTCATATTATTAAAAGCTGGTGGTGCTCTGGTACTATGGATAACTACCTACTTCTGCACAAATAAGCTACAGCATCAGTGCCTGAGCAGAGGCAGACTCTAATGACACACTGTCGACTCAGAGGCAAAGAGCAGGACTGTTACAGTTATGTCATATGCCGTCAGCTTGACGATAAATTAAACTACCTGCAATTCCACTATAAATTGAACAGGATCGAAACATTATTCTTAGACTGAAAAGCACAGCTGGATGGAAGTATATGTTCGTCAAATCACTGCCGTCATCAACAATTCGTTGATTCATAATTTATTAATTCGACAAGATGATTGTTGGATGAACATGAACAGTTGCCTAGCAACACAGACTTTAGAAAGGTGTACGTACAAGTCAAATACAGCCCTCCTTTTGACCTGAAGAGCCCACAGTTTGAGTGCAGCAATCAATTGGACTTACGTTTGCTGTGACAGAGCTGCTCAGAAAAGAAGCAAAGCATCAGAAAATCACAGTGTGCACATTACAATGTCTTCATAATGGTACAGCTCATTTCCTAACATACTATTAGCAGTTACAAGTGCCATTGCTAATTTATATTTACTTTTATAAAGCAGTTCCAAATTTGACTTCAGCTCAATAATAGTTCTACATTAATTATTACTGCCTGTGTGCCTCTGTCCCTGAAGGTTTCACAGGAGAACGAAAGGAGGCTGTAACCATGACTACATGTGTATGGATCTATGCAGTCAGGTGACAGGGATGTAGAGGTTGCCATGGTTGCACAATGAATAGCTTGCCCAGAGAAATAGATGTAAATAAAGCTGGGTTATAGTTATGGGTAAGGCTGACGTGCACAGGCTGTTTAACAGAGCCATTACACCACTACAGTTTAAAGTTTAAAACATCAGCTGTATGTATGTATGTATGTATGTATGTATGTATGTATGTATGTATGTATATATATATATATATATATAAAATATGCGCCGGCAACACTATACAGGAGCGTACAAGCTTTGCCTCGTCAGTAAATGAGAAAAAGAAGTTGCGCATGCCTTTGAACCAAACGTGATACACGCAAACCGAGACAGTCAAACCGAATGTTTCTAATGGTTTTCATAAACCATTCCATATATACATACTAACAACACAAAAAAGTGAGTTTTAGCTATTAATTTACTCTATAATATATAATTTAATCTAACATATTATAGGGTAAATCAATGGCTAAAACTCACTTTTTTGTCTTGTTTGTAGCTGCTATTCTGAGGAAAACAAAATAAACTGGTTGTCTTTTGATCAAAGAGGGTTCTTTGCCAAGAACTAATTATGAATCGAACAGGGGAATTAAGATTATAGGGTAACCAACATCATCAATCATCATAAATCATCCTCTGCAAACCAGGAATAGCCATGACAAACTTCATGCCAATATGGCTAGCAGTTGTTGGGGTATCTTGGTTCAAAAGAAAAGTGCTTGACAGAAAAACAAAGGGGTGCACGGGCTGACCAAATCATCATTCTTTGGTCCTGCAGCTGGTGGACAAAGCACTCCATAAGCCCGACAGTGTGAATATCATGGGACTACTTAGCCGTTGGAATCAGTTAGCATTGGGAAATCATAAGTACTCATATAATCTCTTTGTTTTTGGCATGCTTTTTACACTTTAAGATAAGACAACCTGTCTCTCATATATTTCATTAAGAGGGGAGCATTGTTACCTCTGGGATGTTCAGAATAGTCCGGTCTTTGAATGTCGCCAGGCACGGACCTCATGGGAGTCTACACCAGGGACAAGAAGAGGACAAAATTTTGAATTGTGGAATACAGATAAATTGGATCATAGATGTGCCTGTGTATGACCCTGTGTTTGATTCTACAATGATTTAAAATATACCGTTTGGTCTGTATCAGTGACTATCACCTCTGTTCAAAATTAATGAATGTAATTTCGAAACTGCGAACAGAGTGCGGAACTGTGTCACAAAAGGGCAGCTGATAAATTAAAATTAGTAAAAACCAATTGGAAACTAAATAGCAGTACTAGTATGCCCGTCTGCGCTGAGGTCTTCGCTCCCATTTTTAAGTAGTGATCATGTGAAATTGTGAAGTTTGTTTTTAACAGCATCAACTTACTAGTGGGTAGTGAGGGCGTAGTTTTCCTGTGTAGCGATAGCCTGGCCATGGGTCTGTGTTGATGT
The DNA here is from genome assembly GCA_903131615.1 of Diplodus sargus. Lineage (NCBI taxonomy): Eukaryota > Metazoa > Chordata > Actinopteri > Spariformes > Sparidae > Diplodus > Diplodus sargus. The sequence goes on from CAEMYA010000631.1 coordinate 93,576, forward strand.
CCTTCTCCACACAGTTCTTGGATTCATTCTGGTTCTTGTCCTCCTCTGACAAAACACAGCACAAGGTCTCTGAAGCATTTGGCATCACTGTGCAAGTTCATAGTCAAGGTCTATCAACTGTTCTCACAAGCTCTAATTGTACACCATGTACAGGTTGTTGATTTCTAAGACTTCAACTTGTCCCTCAGTACTATGAACCAAAATATATAGGTTTATAACAGAGCACAGAACTGACAGTGATAAATAATACATACTTGCTTTTTTGTGGAGCAACTTGTGAGACACCCAGCTCCCTTTGAAACATTCCTGGAAATGAAAACACACACACAAATTAGGAGATACAAGAACGGAGAAACAAATCTATGCATATTTTGACTGCACATTGTGCCCAAAAGTACACTTGACTAATGTCTGACCGTCACATGCATAGTCACTGACCCTTTCAAATCCAGTTTTACAAAAAAGCATGCATTGTTGCACACTGTGACATATCTTGCACCATGTGAAAGTTCCATATAAGTCGATGTAACCCTTGACAGAATCACTAACATTTATCACAGATTTCAGTGCCGTTTGTGCCTTCATTTAAAAAGCAGAGAGAGGACAGGGTCAAGTTGCACAGCCGAAACTGCAGCCACGGCAAAGACCTCTGAGGTCAAATACCATGGCACCACCAGAGTATTTCAACTGTCAAAGCTTAGTATTCAAAGAACATAACATTAGATCGACTCAAAGCACAACACTTCTGCAAAAAAAGCAGACGCTGCAGTTTTGTTGGGTAGCGACATTTTCCAAAGTAGTATCTGCTGCAAGACAAATTAACCATGAAGCAGCATCCATAAACTAATCCATAAAAAACCATGACATCATAGCCTTTTTTATTTTGACATGGGATGCTATAAGTTATCACTTAATTAAGCATACAATGCAACAGTTAGCTAGCAAAACGCTTTCCCTCGGCATACTGTGACAGAGATAACATCACTTACATTCATTGGTTACATTATTCATCCCCAGCAGTCTGCACAACATTACACAGCTACCTTATAACGAGTGTTCGTTAACGTGAAGCAAATTCGTTACTAGCCTTTCCCGAGCACCAACACATGTCTACCTAGCTTCACAGTTAGCAGCCTCGTGATAAGTGACCGGGGCCTTGGTGAGGTGTTAACAGGCCACGTTTGAATCGGAGAAGCTGAGAAAGCAGCAGTACCTGTGAACAGAAATAGGAGCCTTGGATACCAAGCTTGATACATGTGGGACACTGAAGTTTGGCGTCCTTGCAGCAGCCCTCTGTTTCACACTCCCTTCTAGCCTCGGTGCTCGCCATGCCTTCGTCTACAGGAGGGGTGGAGTCGCAGAGAAGCAGCCAGCCAGCGGCGGCACACAGCGCATGTCCGTATCGGCGCCGTCACGTTGCGCAGTTCTGTCCAATCAACGCAAACTTTTCCAACAGAGATTTGTAAGATGGCGACTGCCGAACCGGTGAGCACTTTCTCCTAAGAACATATCAAAACATTTTGGGGAACCTCCTGGGTTAGTTTCAGGGCGAGATAACATTAAACTATTACTAACAACTGTGAAGTTTAGTCTGTAGGAATAAATCGACCGGTTTTTAAAATCACATGTGCTGTTTTGACTAGTTTTAAGCTTGTCTTCTGTGCCACGACCTGAGCGTAAAATAGGAACGCTTGTGAGTTGAGATCTCCCAACTTTAAGGCTGACGTTATAGCTAACCGACGTGCCGTTCACCTTTGCGGACAACTACACCAAGTTCCATTTGAAAATGAATTACTTTGGCAATGATTGGGATAACAGGAAAACTACATACCCAAGTGACAATTATTTCAAAGGATATGGTTATTATCAGTGTACTAGTAAATTCCGCGTGTAAAATAATCTACTGAATACAAATAGTACCTTTGTAGCTCTAATGTGAACTGTCAGAATTGGTTGACAGTGCTCCCTGCTGACCTCTACAATGCAGTGTTAGCTAGTTACTTTAGTGGCTGAGGTTGATGTGAAATTGGCTAAGCTAGACGATGGTAAAGTTAAAATGTCTCTACTTAAACACTATTTAGAGTGTGAAATGCTTGTCGAATTGAAGCCTGGCTCTACGGTTTTTTTGGATGGAGTAACGCTATTCTGCCACTGAAGGATGTTTTAGTCTAGGTAACGTTAAATGTAAGGAAATGTATTGATGTTGTTTCCGTTCACCCACAAATATTTTGGAAATTGATACAGTCGCACTTAACAATGGTTAGCTACTTGCCAACAGTAGTGGGACATGTTAGCAATAGAAATAGCTAGCCAAACTCTAGCTCCGCGTCACTGAAATGTGTGCCAGCTGTTTATATCGTGGTTCATTATGAACGCCTCCGTCACTGAATACATTACTTTTAATAAATAACTGTATTATTTTATCCGGTAGGGTGTCTATAAATGTTGCCTTGTGTTTAATTGTACTACGATCTGTTTGCCATGTCTGAAGGGCTCACTTATCTAACCATTGGCTGGAAAGTTAGTACAGGGGCGATTTGACGCCATCTGTTACATGATCATTTCTCCACTCCAGACGTAGTTCCACTAGAAACTGACCGCCTACTTCCCTATAGCTTTTACCCACCTCTGTCACTTTTTTTTTTTTTTTTTAGGAAACCAACCCAAGTCCATCCCAGCCCGATGAAGATGGAGCTGAGGAAACTGGACAGGAGATTGTGAGCCCAGATGCCTACATCAAACACCCCCTTCAGAATAGGTTAGTGTGTGCAATGAAACGTGTGTTTAAGACAGCCAGTTTAATTAAAGTAAGCAGCCAAACACACGTTCAATCTTAGATATTATTTTTTTCGAAATGATGCAGCAGGTATAATGTAAAGTGGTCACTGTCGAAAGCTCTCTAGCATAAAGTGTAGGGAATTACAGAATCATCCAAACATTCCTCTGTCATAGAAAGGACTGGCTCCTGACATAGTGGGTTAACAACACATTTATAGGCTGTATTATATAAATCATAGTAAGTTCTACATAACTGAAATTAGTTGATTATTTGATGTCACAGAGATGTTTTTTATTTTAACAGTTATCTGTTCAATATAGCTCCAGCCTCTGACCTAGATGTGAGAGATTTATGTGATTGTAAATAGAAGGTCGTTGGGGTTTATGACGTTGTCTTACAAAACATTTGAAGCGCTCTTTGGGTTTTCAGTGACTCAACATGTAATGAATTAATCAAATCAATAAATAACAGAGTAATTGGAAATAAAAGATTTGTAATTGTAGCTTTAATAATTCTTTGACAAATTATTAACTCATGGTTATGTAAAATCAAGCTTATCTTTGAATTGTAATTGTATTGATTATACAGTGTATTTGTTTGGTTTACCAGTTAAATTAGGAGCAGAATATAATAGATATGAGCTTTTGTTTTCTGTTAAGTATTTCACTTGTGTTAAAACAGAGAAATCATATAGATATACTGGCACAAGTATCTGATCACCACTGGCTACTCTGCTGTTCCCAGATGTGAGTGTGTGAATGTGGAGCTAGAAAAACGAGAAAAGAAAAAAAAAAGGTGACTTCTGCATCACAAAGTTGTTTGATGTCCAGGCATAGGTCAAAAAATGGATGACCCGTCCCCTTCACAGCTGTATGGAAGTGAAAGCAAGACATGAAGTGACCATTCGCCAAAAAACAATGAACACTGTGTTCACCAGGAGGAAACTGAGCATTTGATTTTCTTTTTCACAGTGCATTACAAAAACACGTCATAAAACACAAAATAGAAGAGTAAAATTATCTTTTTCTCCTGATTTGAACATGCTCATGTCCAGATAAAATGAATAGCCACTTAAGCTAAAATCAATTTTCACTGGCTCTTTGATAAAAGTAAAACTATGAGAAAATATACATGAATTACTCATTATGTTTTGATGATTTCTGTAATTCTGGCCTTGTCCTAGCATTTCAATTATAATATATAAGTATATATCATTTATAATACGATCTCTAGTTATATCCCTGTATATAGTGACTTAATGGTAAGCAGTGTTACCTGTACCTCTGTTTTTCTTGTGTTAAAGTGGGTTATTCACAGTCCAAAGAAATTCAGTCTGCTGAACTGGATACTTTATCTCCCCACAGTAACACAGTGATTGTCAGTGGTCTGTGTGGTGACCTGTCCGGAACATTTCAAAGTGTTTTCCTCTAAGTCCATACTCACATAGCTTCCAACTCCCTTCTGTGCTGAATACAAATAAGCAAAGATTGAATATTTTATATGTATTCAAATTCCACAAGGATATTTGTATCCAAAAGTATCAAATAGAAAAGCCAAATTCCAGCCGACCAGAAAGCCAGCCAGCCAAGGGAAAAGCTGAACCTTAAATACCTAAAGGGGCACTATGTGGTTTTTGAGAATAAATTAAAACTCTTGAGTTGAATATTTGAATATTAAGGTAATAATACGAACTCAGAAATATTCATTTCCATAACTGAATAAACAAGCTGTTCTCATTGGAAAATAAGGTCCCTAGCACACTGTTTGAAGCTAAATTGTGAAGTTAAGATATTTCTCTTCTGATTAAAAATGTCCTTCCCATAACTTCATAATGCACCTTTAAGCAGCATTTCACATGTTCGGCTTGAAATACATAGTTCGAGATCTTAATAAATGAAATACATTATGTTCACAAATTAACCATTAAAGTGGCACAAAATGACTGAAAATATGTTATTGATCTTCATTAGTTTGGACAAATTTGTAAAGTACATGACACATCTATTTCCATCCAGATAATTTATGCTAGTATAAGTCAAACAGCATTAGCCTATTAGTAGGGCTGGGCGATAAAATCAGTAAAATCGATTAATTCGAGTTTGCGGTTTAGGACGATTTTAAAAAATGAAAATCTATTTTCTCTTTAAAGTGAAACTCTCGCCAAAAAGCTACCAAGGCTTTATTTGCAATTGAATATGAGTTGTATAAAAGCATAATTACGATGAAAGAGGCACTTTTAAGATTTACCGTAGTTTCGTTTTCGGGCAAGCTAGTTTTAAGTGGGGTGCAGGGGCACTTTTACGCTAGCATCAAAATTGCTATTTTTAAAACACTAAGAAGGCTCGACACAACATTGAGCTTTGAGAACATTGTTTGTGTACACAGAGTTTACTAAAAAGAAGGTCTTTGGACAACTCACGTTGGACCACCTCCAGCGCACCCCCATCATGGCAGACAAAAAGTGTTGATCCCCGAGTGCGAACTAACAGGCAGGAGAGTAATGGTGGACCGCGTCTCAAGACAGAAGAAGTAGACAGGCTCGTCTTCCAGGCCAAAAATATGTTAAAAACACAGCCGGCACACACCTCATGTCATGTTTACTATGCAATGCATGCAGATGTTTAATTTAGTTTACATATCTTCAGGGAAACAAAATACTGTTTGTAAACAAAAGGTACCTTTTGCAAAATAGTATTTAATGAAAGTTATGTTCACACTTTATCAATTCCAATGGGGAAACTGATCCATTTTTATAAAAAACTGCAGTCTGACATGTTAGATTCATGTTTACAAAAGCATTTTATCCAAAAGGGACACATTTTATTTCAAGTGAGTTTGAAGGTGCACTGTTTCAAATGGCAGGGCAATTTTGTTTACGATAAAAGTATTTAAATAAAAGCAATGCTTTTAATAATTTCTTTGTCATTTGTAGCTTGTTTTTAAGAAGGGGAAAAAAATTTTATTGAAATAGTAAATCGAGTTTGGTGTTTTTAGGCCATATCGCCCCGCCCTACCTATTAGCATTCATTAAGTTTCTTGACCCACCCATTTCTTTGATCACAATTTTTTCTCAGGGTGGCGAAGTCTTGACCCACCCGTTTTTTCCTCCGATTGGCTTTGTTGTGTGGGTTGGTTGAGTTTATTTTCACCATCCATGACCCTGTAAAGAAAATATCCATATTTCTTTACAGGGTCATGGGTTGCATGTGCCTATCTCAGCATTCTTTGGAAGGCAAAGAAACATCACATAGAGGTCCATGGACAGATATACTGCCACAGATTATGATTTATGATGAAACACATGCTATAATCTGAATCCTCAAATGTATTGAGATTGAAATGTATGTGGACTGTGCTCTCAAAAAACACTTCCCAAACCCACTCACAGACCAGCTGCTTTAACAGCTATATGATAGTGTCGACAGCCACAGTTTTCCTCATTATTCCTCAACCTAAAGAACTTAAGGCAGCTGCTGAGCCATTATAGGATCAGGTATGACACAACTTCACAATTAAATGGACTGAGAAAGTGATGGCTTGATTTACAGAACAGTTTGTCAGCAGCAGGTTCATCCGTATGTCGTTCATTTGCTCTGTGGTTCAATTGTCTCAGTTGCTTTTGTTTACCTCATACTTAATTAGCTTGTTATATTTATTAATGCTATATTCATTTTTTGTTCTGTCTCTGCCAAATAGATGGTCTCTGTGGTTCTTCAAGAACGACAAGAGCAAAACATGGCAGGCCAACCTGCGACTCATCTCTAAATTTGACACGGTCGAAGATTTCTGGGCGTAAGGAGCAGTTTTCTCTCTGAGTCTTTTTGTTTTTTTCTGTACCTCCATGGACAGACTATAGCAGTAACATTTCATACTGCGTTTGAAATACTGTTAGATCTGCATGGTTTGTTAATGATGTTCTGTCTCCATTGCAGTCTCTACAACCATATCCAGTTGTCAAGCAATCTCATGTCAGGCTGTGATTACTCCCTTTTTAAGGTAAGTTTGATTTATTTCGCACGTATGTAAACATGGAGAGAGAGAGTGAGGAGTACAGATAAAAGAATAGTTAAAACCACCTCAACAATATTTTTCCTTGCTGGTATCGTGTATAAACTAAAAAAGGTGTAAAAGGCTACAAAAGGTCTTTCTGTCAAGGTGGATGATCATGCTTACATACGTTTGCATTGGCACAAGTAGGACAATGAAATTGGGAAATACCCCTAAACTGGCATTTTCCATTATACAACATAAACAAGGGCAAATTAATTATATTTCATGCACAGACCAGAGCACAGCCCTCACATATGGCAGCTGATATCATTCACATCTGAAGTACACAAAGAAAAAGTGATATTTTGGTGGTAAAGCAACAGTGGTCCCAAAGTTTTCTTTTCAACTCTTTGCGAAAATTATTTGCACTGAATTGAAATTAAATGGAAAAAAACATTTTTATTTCCACCAGCTAACCAATTAAGCCTGATTGCAAGATTTTTACCTAAGCATAATCACATTAGAACCCGCAAACAGAACACTGACCACACAAAGAGATGTTTTCGAGACAAAAGCATCATTATTTCAAGGGAGACAAACAAAAACACACGTGGGCAGCATTTTCTCTCTGACTCAGTTTGTTGCTCACCAGCAAAACAGCTCATCTAACCAGATATGATGAGAGAACATGAAAAGTGTATGTAGAAATTTAGAGAAAGATGTTAACACAATATTACACTATTACTGGACATTTTGCTGCACATTTTGTAGTCTTCTAGCTGGAAAGTTCAGATTTTAATATTTCTTTCCTGAATTGGAAAATTAATTACAGGACATGTTAAAATTATGCTGAAACCTCAATTTTTAAAGGCTGTTTGTGATGTGAATTGACTATTTGAACCATTACTGCAGGACGGCATTGAACCCATGTGGGAGGATGAGAGGAACAAGCGTGGCGGGCGCTGGCTGATCACACTGAACAAGCAGCAGAGGAGATCAGACCTGGACCGCTTTTGGCTGGAAACTGTATGTCTGGCTGCTATGCTTTGTGTCCTGTTCAGTGTTGTTATCCAAATGAATATTAGTTGTTTCTTTAGCCTCTTCCCAAAGCAGTGCATTTTTGCCTGCTGGCAGCCATGATTTGTTGTGCCTCTCTTATCAATACATTTGTCACATGGCTGAAATGAGTGATTACATCCTCTCATACCTTTGAAACTAAAGTGAATCACAGTCACAGTCAAGTTGACTGAGAATTTACATTGTTGCCAAATCTGCAGTACAGACAGTGTTGTGGTGAGCGCTGTTGTTGCTTCCAAGGTCACTGACAGTGATACAGATATCCACCAAGCCATGACTTGTCAGTTTGCGGACGGTACTGACTCTCCTGTCCATACATACATCACTAAACATTTTACTATACATAAAACTTTTGTCATCATTGCGGACAGTTTCAAATAAATGGTTGTGTAGCCGTGAGACAATTATCATGGCGAAGGGTAGAAACTCCTAGCAGGCCGCCTTTTTAGGCTGAAGAGCTGCCTCTAGTGGCCAAAAGCTGTGTAGTAGTAATACTAGCATTGATTAAAACGGTAATGTCATTTTTAATTTGTCTGGCCACAAGTGTCAGCACTTTGGGTTTTTCCACTGACACGCCATTTTGCATGCTGCGCCATTTTGCATTTTCATTACCAGTTTTACCACGCTGAGTTGAGCCATTGACATTGTTCAAAGTGTTGATCCAAAGTGCCCCCGCCTTTGGTTGTGGTGACGCCTCACGTCAACAGCCTTAACTCTGTGAAGGACTCTGAAATCTTTTGACTATTACCAGCTGTTATGGTCATTTTGGTGTTAGTTATCGAGTTAATTATTAATCAGAGCTACAAACCGACAGTTAAGTACCTTTTTATGAGACTGATTTTTCTTTAAGAGGCAAAGGAACAAGAAAGAAGAGCATGACTATCGAAGAGCATGTGTTGTAATGTTTTATAGTTTAGGGGCGTGTTTTGGAATGAAGGGATCCTTGGTGCTCTTTTTCTGTATTAGTAATTAATTCCTTTGTGTGGAAAGAGAACTGGCTGCTTCTTTAAGGGTCGCAATGTGATTGATTAAAATAATATTTGAACTATACGCACTGGTAAATTAGAAACTCACTCGTTCTGTCGTCAATATATGCAACATATCATGATAACCAATGGAGACACTAAGCTTGTAAGATGAAGTAATCAAATAACACAGAGTAACAAGTATCATAACAAACATTTATCTGCAATGGATTATATAATAGAGACGCATATTCAAAATAATTTATAATAAACGTTAAATCATAACACAATCACCATCGTCATCATGGTAAACATCAAATACTCTAATGTGGTACAAAATCTTAAGACTGGGGGGAAATTACAAGTATTTGTATTTTGCGGTGGTGGATCGTAACTCGGTTGAAGTAGAAAACAGGAGGAAGAGACAAAAAACAAAGTAAGCAATTTATTGAAAACTTATCAAAAGTTTAATACCATGAGCCCCAAAAAACTCAAAAACAGAACTAAATGTGTCAAAAAAGGACTCCTTGGTGAGTAACCCCACTGTTCTTGTTGATCACTTAAAACATTTATTTAGGCATGCTTGATGCAAGTGTTTCCAGGAGGCTGGTAGGCATCCACGGTCTGAAACTGACATCCATTT
>CAEMYA010000631.1:103192-127824 GCA_903131615.1 Diplodus sargus
TACACACACATATATATATACACACATATATATATATACACACACACATATATATACACACATGTATATATATATATATATAAAAATATATGTAAATATATATATATATATATATAACTTCCTGAGCCAAAGTTGTTGCTTAACCCCTTCACCTTTACCAGCAGTCACTTGGCCTCTAAGTCACTTCTAAATTGAAAACTTACAGCTCCCTGCCCCCTTTCTCCAGCTGCTGTCCTCTGCACACTTACCACTCAGTCTCTCGCTCTTGCTCTGACACTCTGCTGTCTTTTTTGGTTTCACTTTCAGCTGTTTCAGAGGTCATGTTAAGTTACTGCTGGTGAAAACCTAACATTTCTGATTGTGCTGTTTCATAAAAAAAAAAACTAAGCTTTAAATAACGGATGACTCTTATTTGGAATTATTGTTATATTGCAGCTTCTCCACTGACCACTCCACAAGACAAGACAAGATAGCCCTGTTATAATCGAAAAACTAATCCATGCCGATGTGCTGTTTCAAACCGAGTAGAGTTCAAGTTCTGTTTTGAATGCCATACCATGGAGATAATGTATTATAGATAAATTGTCTTAACTGTATTTATGCAGGAATTTTGAATAAACAAAAACAAGATATTTAAATACTATTGAACTATTGATGCATTTTAAATAGCTTTTTCTCCTCTCCATCACCTTGACCAGCTCTTGTGCTTAGTCGGAGAGGCCTTCGACGACTACAGCGACGACGTCTGCGGAGCTGTGGTCAACATCCGCACAAAAGGAGATAAAATAGCTGTCTGGACATCAGACTATGAGAACCGGGAAGCTGTGACACACATAGGGTGAGGCTGGTTTTCATGAGTATTTCAATTCATGAATACAGGTGACAGCATTCTTTTCATTGTCTTGTGTAATTTTCCTGTCAACAGGAGAGTTTACAAGGAGCGCTTGGGGCTTCCCATGAAGATGACTATTGGCTACCAATCTCATGCAGACACAGCCACCAAAAGCGGTTCAACCACCAAGAACAAATTTGTCGTTTGAGAAATGCCCTATGTGCCTCTTTTCATTTCCTTGTCTTATTTGTTGTTGGTGCATATGTTTACCTTGCTGCAAAGACTGCGGAATGCAATCTGGAGGACAAAAAAAGAAAACAGTCCAAGACTACCTGCTAAATCTTTCCTTAACTTTCCCAGGATTTATAAATCACAGGAAAAAATCCCTTGGAAATCAGCAGAACATGAATCTTCCTTAACACTAACAATGAAAGGTATTAATAGAGGAGGAGATTTAGAGTGTATACTCTACTAAAGAAACTTGTGTTGTTGTTTTTTGTTTTTTTTAATTCAGGGAACCCTGAAATACAAAAACAATGTATATTTCTCTCCCATTTACTACAGCATTGTTGGTTTGCTGTAATCCTTAATGACATTAAACACTTTTAATTTATTGTTAATTTGCCCATATTCTATTAGTCCTTGGTTTTATGCTTGCATATGCACTGTTGCATATAATGGTCAACCTTTTTAAAATATTTCATGACTCATATTCATTTGAGTGTTAATATAATTAAATATGGTTTTGCAATTATGAGTTGTTAAATTGTCTCGTACTTTTTTGCTAATCTGTACGTTTCTTGTTGTAAATCATTTGCTTTTTTGACTTGAAGTCTCTGATGACATTTATAGAAGACAATCCATAGTTTCCTACCAATTGTCAACAATCCCACTATTTCAAATAAGAATACTTAAGGAGATGTGATCAGGAAAGATCAGTTGGTCCTAAAGTGCCAAATTCAAACCCATCGACCCCCACTCCATCATCTCAAGATCCCTTAAAATGTCAGTATGAAAAGGACTATGAAAGAAAAGGTTACTTTGGGCAACACAGCTTCCCATCTCAGTTCATTGCCACCTTTAAAATGCCACTGCGACATCACAAATGTCATCACGTTCTCAGGGATCGGCATTCTTTAAGCCAGCAGGCAAAGCACCCGCAACAAGATCCTCCTTTGATCTAATGAAGCATTAAGTGACTGTTGGTCCTTGTTGAAGTCATGACATGGTTGTGGCGGTAAACTTTAAATGTCAGCTGATGTATTGTGCCAGATGATTTGCAAGCACAAATGTAAATGATGAACATAATGGTCAGACATTGCAAAGTGCCTCACAATAAGCCAACACTTTTCTATCAGAATCATGTGGTGAACTTCACCGCTGCGCTAAGTAATACAAAGCATTGTGATTGGGTGGAAAAGTAATACAAAAAAACCAAACATCTATTCTAGAACACTGTTGCCAATGTACTTAACAGGACCTGCTGCATAGAACACTACATTGAAGTTGGCTGTCATTAAACACAAGTTGACTGCCGCCTCAACTGTTTTTTAATGTATATAATACATAACCTGTAACCAAGGAGACAGAGGTAAAAAAAAAAAGCCCTGCATTAACTTTTCGCACTGTACACTGATTCCCAGACATCAAGATGAATTTAATGCAAAGTATTTGGATGACACTGCCATAATCAGCTGTTGTATAGACAATGAGGAGGGTTCATTTTGGGAGGAAATCAAATCTTGTGTATACAGAGGCTTTTTGAGAAGCTGCTTCTCATTAACATTAACAACCCTGCCAGCCCTGACCCTCACCAGTATGCTTTCCAAACATATCTGCTGCCCTCCACTGAGTCTTCCAAACTTGGAGAATGAGAACAGCTACATCAAAATGCTGTTTGATGACAGCTCAGCATCCAACACAATCTCATCGCTGATTAGAAAACTGAACACTCGGAGCTTGAGTACAGGAATCTGCAACTGGATATTGGACTTCCTCACAAGAAGACCTCAGACAGTTCAGATAGGCAGTCACTTCTCCCCTACATTAGTGCTCAACATCAGAGCCCCCATGGCTGTGTGCTCAGCCCACTCCTGTTTACACTGTACAGAACATCACTGGTACCCATCTACAGAGGATCAGTAATAATGGTGAAGTTGGATGTCAGAGTCCAAAGGATACTAAAAGACAACACCCACCTGAGCTGCAGTCTGTTCACCATGCTGCAATCTGGGGGGGGGGGAATGCGAACTATCCACTGCCATAACACTAGATGACAGAAAAGCTTCATTGTTCAGGCTGTAACATTGCTGAACTTTCCACCATCCATTTTTTTTTTATGTTGCATTAAGAGATTCTTCAACCCTGGAGTTGTAAAATGACTCATAAATTAACCTTTTGAGAAGTACAACTTCAAAGTCTACATTGATAAAAATGCCATAACATTGGTAAAACTCATATCAAATGTATTGTGTAATATAATGTACACTGCCATAACAATCCAGTTTCAACTCAGTTCGTATTTTCTTGTCTGAACTGGTCTCTGAGTAACCATATTGTTACAGTGTATCTGAAGTGTGCACATTAAAAAACATGGGAATTATGAGTCACCTGCTTCTCTATGCAGCTAATATTTTAAAACTGATTAATCTGTTTACCAAGTTACCAGTTTACTAGGTACAACTAGCTTAATTGAATACAGTCTAATACATTAGCTCTATACTACATCCCATCTTTGTGAAGGCTATGTATATTTACAGTATCTCACAAAAGTGAGTACACCCCTCACATTTCTGCAAATATATCTTTTCATGGGACAACACTGAAGAAATGACACTACAATGCTACAATGTAAAGTAGTCAGTGTACAGCTTGTATAACATAACTCAACACACAGCCATTAACGTCTAAACTGCTGGTAACAGAAGTGAGTACACCTCTAAGTGAATATGTCCAAATTGTGCTCGAAGTGTGAATATTTTGTGTGGCCACCATTATTTTCCAGCACTGCCTCTTGGGCATGGGGTTCACCAGAGCTTCACAGGTTGCCACTGGAATCCTCTTCCACTCCTCCATTATGACATCACAGAGCTGGTGGATGTTAGAGACCTTGCGCTCCTCCACCTTCCGTTTGAGGATGCCCCACAGATGCTCAATAGGGTTTAGGTCCGGAGACATGCTTGGCCAGTCCGTCACCTTTATCCTCAGCTTCTTTAGCAAGGCAGTGATCATCTTGGAGGTGTGTTTGAGATCGTTATCATGTTGGAATACTGCCCTGCGGCCCAGTTTCCAAAGGGAGGGGATCATGCTCCGCTTCAGTATGTCACAGTACATGTTGGCATTCATGGTTCCCTCAATGAACTGTAGCTCCCCAGTGCCGGCAACACTCATGCAGACCCAGACCAGGACACTCCCACTACCATGCTTGACTGTAGGCAAGACACACTTCTCTTTGTAGTCCTCACCTGGTTGCCGCCACACACGCTTGACACCATCCGAACCAAAAAAGTTTATCTTGGTCTCATCAGACCACAGGATATGGTTCCAGTGATCCATGTCCTTAGTCTGCTTGTCTTCAGCAAACTGTTTGCAGGCTTTCTTCTGCATCATCTTTAGAAGAGGCTTCCTTCTGGGATGACAGCCATGCAGGCTAATTTGATGCAGTGTGCGGCGTATGGTCTGAACACTGACAGGCTGAGCTCCCACCCCTTCAACCTCTGCAGCAATGCTGGCAGCACTCATACGTCTATTTTCCAAAGACAACCTCTGGATATGACGCTGAGCACATGCACTCAGCTTCTGTGGTTGACGATGACAAGGCCTGTTCTGTACAGTCTTGGCCACCGTGCTGCAGCTCAGTTTCAGGGTGTTGGCAGTCTTCTTATAGCCGAGGCCATCTTTATGTGTAGCAACAATTCTTTTTTTCAGATCCTTAGAGAGTTCTTTGCTATGAGGTGCTAAGTTGAACTTCTAGTGACCAGTATGAGAGAGTGTGAGAGCGATAACACCACATTTAACACACCTGCTCCCCATTCACACCTGAGACCTTGTAACACTAACGAGTCACAAGACACCAGGGAGTGAAAATGGCTAATTGGGCTCAATATGGACATTTTCACTTAGGGGTGCACCCACTTTTGTTGCCAGCGGTTCAGTTATTTTGAGGGGACAGTAAATTTACACTGTTATACAAGCTGTACGCTGACTACTTTACATTGTTACGAAGTGTAATTTCTTCAGTGTTGTCACATTTCAGTTAGGCATATACATCACATTTTTTAGTGTTTTCATAGTAATGGCGTATAATGAATTCTGCTTTGCAGCAGTTACATCTTGCATTTACTGAATATAATATTTTTAATCTTTCTCTAGTGAATAGTGAACCCAGATGTTCCAGTCTGTGCAGACAGGTAACACAAGGCCACTGACACGGTCACTCTTTTAAATGGGGAGACACACTAACCTTGGCAGCAATGAATGAAATCAATGTGCTAAATTGAACAGAGCACGGTTTCTCAGTCTCCAGTCGAAACCAGTAGCTTCAGGGCCTCCTTGTTTTCCATTCAGAGGTACTTATCTAAATCCCAAACTCTCCCATGTGAGACAATGCGCCAAACCAATTGGACAGAGGTACATCAAATATAAAAGGCTAGAATCCAAATGGACTTCCAAACCAAAAAATGTTGCTAAAGTAATCTGTTTTAGAGCCATCACTCTGACCTGACTCTAGCGGGAAATGGGTTGAATCATAATATGTTATAACTGCAGAATATTTATCCAGCTGACTTGTTTTAGGGCTGGACTGGGCTTTTTCTGTTTATGCCGTGACTTGAGGCTGGTTTTAATAGGTAATCATTTCACTGTTGTCCATCACTTTATACTGGAGGGAGCTGCAGCCCCACTTAACTTTAAACAGGTTGTTTGTGAGGCCAGTAAGCAGTACAGGGATGGATTTGTCTACAGTGTTCATCTTGAAAAGCAGTGATTCAGGGGCTCAGTGTTGTGCGGATTATGTAACAGTGTTGTCTGTCTGTCTGGGTATTTCCTATCTGGGGCTTTGATGATGGCAGCTCAAAATTCAGAGGAAAAGATATTAACTTAGGCATCAACTCAAGCTGAAAAATCTGTTGTGTGTGGAGGTGAAGAGGGAATATCAGACAATCAACAAAAGCATAAAACATCAAAATGGAACTTAGAGTCAGAGTAGCTGGGGAACAGTAATGTCTAGAAACAGTGTATACTTAATTGAAAAATCAAAGAAAGGTGTGGTGTATTTTGCCAGCAGCTACATTTTGGGATATTACATTGTGTAATAACGTTACAGCTAAAGAATCCAAGTCAGTGCCATTTGTGAAGCTCAGCTTGCCATTCTGTTGATACGGCTGATCAATTTCCCCAGGGTCTATTCGAGCTCTTGTTTCTCTCCCAGTAGCATAAAGATCAATGGCTGAATGTGTTAACCCAGATTAAATGAAAGGAGAGGGTAATCGGAGACACATTTAGCGTACTTTGTGGATTTGTGATTGAGAATTCTCGGATTACCTTCAAAGCCCAAACATATACCTATCACATATAGAAGGACGGTTGAGACACACTGCATAAACACAGGAACACAACTGTGCAGTGAACACATGAGTTTTTTTTTTAGATTGATCCAAACCCCCAGTGCGCCTGTTTGAGCCAGTGCTGTATATAAAGCCCACACCTCCTGATAGCTAACTAACAAGAAACATCATATTGTCCTGATGTAAGATTCCCATTGATGACTCCCAGTGTAGTATTGATTTACACATTGTATTGATCACCTGTAGCCACATCATGGAGCACGTGATTATTGTGCCCAACTTTCAACGGTCTGTGTGAGATCCTTGGAGCTGAGGGGGCTAGCTGGTTCCTTGAGCAACTCTTTAACTTTGTGTCCTAATTCTTGCTCTGAAATTCTGAAAGCCTGAAATTTCAGTGCCTAGGCAAGAAACCGTTTGGCATTTTAAGAAAAACGTACTTGCTTTGTTGCCAAGAGTAAGATGAAAAGGTCGCTACCATTCTTATGTCTATTAAATATGAGGCTAAATGCCAGCAGACATTAGCTTATTAGCACAAAGAAGACCAGGGATATTAACTTGGCTCTGTCCAAAGCTAAAAAGGCAAAAAATATTAGCGAAAAGACCTTTTTTCTCACTCTATATAAAGCTCAAAAAGATATGCCTACCTTACCAACACCTCTAAAGCTATCTATGTTATTTAGACCACAACCTTCCATTCCATTCTAATTTAAGATAGCTGGCTCCTAGCTATAGGTTAGCTCTAACAGTTGATCTTCTCATCTAGCAAGAATGTAAAAAAAATGTATTTCTCAAAAAAGTGAGATTCTTTCAGAATCTCACTTTTTCTCATTTAATCATTGCTACAAATCACTTTGCCCTTTTCTTCTTCTCTTTGCTATTTGAAACAATTACAATTGGTTAACATTATGTTAATTAACATGGTGTTTGTGTCTTTAACATAGTGGTTATCAATCCTTTCATCAGAACCCACAGTTCAACTGGTTATCTATCTTAGCAGGTAGCTCATTGCTGTTAATTACATTCACCTGGCATTGCAGGTGTCAATCAGTCCGTCATTAGATGGTCCAATAAAAACCAGCATGGCTGTGAAACCACAGGAGCCGCACAAATACCCATTGCTTTGAAAAGCAAGTGAGGAGAATAATTTAATAGGTTCTTTCTGCTAAAATGGTTCCTTCAGTGGGTTTGAGCACCTTTGAAACAGCTTTAAGATAATCAACAGGAAACCTATTGCCATCTTCCTGGATTACACCACAGCTGTGGCCAGTTTCTGGTTTTGGACCTAATTTTGTATCATGGATTAGGGTACTCTACTCCTCCCATTTGGCTGCAAAACGCACTAACAGCAATTTATCCCTGCTTTTTTTTTTAAAACTCCAACAAGGCATGGGTGCCCCTTGTCACCCCTCCACTTTGCATTGGCAATTGAGCCAAGTTGCCCTAAATTGACATTAAAGGTATTCCTCGGGGGGCCTTAGAACATAAAGTTTTGCTTTATGCTGATGACATGTTATTGTATATATTAGACCCTTCACATAGCCTCCTGAAACTTCTGGATCTACTTAAAGAATTTGGGGAAATATCCGGGTATAAGGTGAACTTTCAAAAAAGTTAACTCATGGCGATTGTAAAAACAGCAGGAGAACCTTCCATTACTATTTCAGCTCCCTTTAAAATAAATCACAAAAATTTCAAATATTTAGGTATCTGGATGCTGCAAAATCACAACGAGCTATATATAGCAAATGATTTACTCTTGCCCTCTAAATTAAAGCAAGACCTTGGAAGGTGGGATTTGTTTCCAATTTCGCTGGGTGGAAGAATAAATACCGTTAAAATGAACATTTTTCCAAAATGTGTATATCCCTTTCAATGTCTCCCAATGTTTCTAACCAAATCCTTTCTTAATAATCTAAAGTGCCAGATATCCCTTTTTATTTGGAACAAGAAACAACCCTGAATTAAACACAGTATACTACAAATACCTCAAAGAATGGGTGGTATGGCACTCCCAAACTTTTTATTTTATCATTGAGCGGCTAATATTTAAACAATGCTATATTAGGCAAAAAGAGATGATACTACACTGCCATGGGTAGCCATGGAAAGAACATCCACTGGTCTTGTATCACTGGTATCTACTCTGTGCTAAATTACCGCTGTTGCGACCTATTTCCAGTTTCACCTTGAATCCACTTGTGATACATTCACTAAAAATATGGTTCCAATTTAGAGCCACTTCGCACTCATGGAGCTCTCACTTGTTGCACTGCCTCAAGGACATGGTATGTTTCCTCCATCTATTATGGATTGTGCATTCAGCATGTGGTTAGAATATGGAATAAAGTCAATGTATGATCTTTTCTGTGGCAATGCGTTTAGCAATTTTGTGCAATCAGTACAAAGGTTAAATGTTCCTAGAGCTCACTTCTATAGTTATCTGGCAACGCTGGTTTCACCCAAGAATAAGTGGGAGGAAGATCTAGGTGAACACATCTCAGAAGAACGTTAGGGAAAAATAATAGGCCGAATCTGTTTCACCTCTGTCTTAAACACTCAATGATTCAATTTAAAATTGTACATCACTTTCATTGGTCTAAAGCAAGACTGTGCTAACCCTGTAAAGCAGATCTTGACCATACATGTGATCGATGTAGACAAGAGCCTGCAACCTTGATACACATGTTCTGGACCTGTCCAAAATTGAGCAGCTTTTGGGAATCTATCTTTAATGCCTTATCGAAAATATGTAAGACTCCACTGAAACGATGCCCTTTTATTGCTTCCCTCTCTTACTGGCTGAGAGAGGTCATGTACTATATTCAACTACAAAAGATTCCTAGAACTACCTTGAAAATGTGAATGCAGATTAAATTGACTTTTAGTATCTATGTATATGTTTGATATGTATGTATTTATTTTGATCTACTTATCTATTTTGTATTTGTTTTATTTGTTTTATTTCATCCATATTTTTCTGCCTTTCCTTATTTTTATTTTGTCTGTCTACTGTGTTCAGATGTTGCTGATGTGGGTTGGGGAGGAGGATGGAAGAAGGAAAAAAGGGGGTAAAATTGTATAATGAATATATATGTGATCATCTTTTTCAGAACACATTAATAAAACGACCTTGATCAAAAAAAAGAGTAGAGGTTGGCAACATCCACTCTTGTACAATATCAAATAGACAGCATGTAGGATCAGAAATATTTATTGAACATAGAACATGAAAACACACAATCTAACATGAGCTATTTACAGGTGTGTGTGTGTGTGTGTGTGTGTGTGTGTGTGTGTGTGTGTGTGTGTGTGTGTGTGTCTGGAGGAACAAAAGCTAAATGGCGGGTAAGGTTCAAAGTGTCATGCAAAATGGCGTGGACAAAAACTACGATCAAAATAATCAAAGAGGACTACAACATGGCTGACAAGGGTTGGATTCAGGTCCAAGATGGTGGATCACCACTTGTTTCTTTGATAGGAGAGAACAAAGAAACAATGGTGGTGCTCACACCATGTGCTCACAGATATCACATGTAGGTGTGATATGTTCCAGGGTGAAGGAGTGTGTGTGTGCATGTGGTGCCAGGTTAGAGAAGATGGTTAGTTGCATACAGAGACCCTGAGTGTGATTGTAAAGCGTGACATCAACTTAGCCATGTAGCAAAGCCAGCTAACAATAACCTGACTACGCAGAGATCACATTAACACTCTAACAGTGGATAGAACAAATGTGTTCAACACATGTGTTACATAAGCCAGAGTTAAACAGTCTTGTGCTTAGCCGTGCTTTGCTATGCCGTGTGCTACATAGGCCAAGTTCAACATTACCAGTCTGTAAAGGAAAGTGCTGGTGGTTACTTAACTGAAAAGATTGTGTAATCCAATGTTGAACAGTGCTGTGTTGACCAGTGCTGTGCTGTGCAATGTCCAATGAAAGAAGGTGGAAGGGCGGAAACTGGTCGCTCCTTTCCTTTGCAGGGGTAGCAGCTTGGTGCTAAATTACTTGGTGTTCGTCGGATTGTGGAGTTAGCTGACAAGCTTTGTGTCACAGCTGCCGGTGCTGATTGAGCTGGGATACAAGCAGGACTGGTGCTGCTGTGGGGAGAAGTTCTATGGGCCTGCTGGAACTGCAGCTGGCAGCTCTCAGCAGCTGTTGGGCCAAGAAGAAGAGCTGGGGGCAAGGCCCAGTAGGAGAAGAGCTCTGGAGACCAAAGAGGGCACGCAGCCCCATGGGGAAAGAAACAGAACAAAGGAAGTAATTTGATTACCTGGTCATTGTTGGCTCTGTCACCCTGACCAATAGTAGCTTGGTCTCTTGTCAGTCTTCGCACCTAGGCAGGGCCGGCTCTAGCCATTTTGGTGCCTAAGATTTGAAGCCCCCTTAAGCCCATCACTGTAATACATGGACATTGCCCACAGGACAACATACGATTAATGGATCTCACCATTCTTTACTTTAATTTCAGATGGCGAGTACAAATAAAACATCTTTATACAACAAGGCATTGTTTTAAATGGTATGAAATTTGCTGATTCAAATCCTGGCTCCTCTTAGTTGCATGTCGAAGTCTCCTCGAGCAAGATACTGAACCTCAAATTGCTCCTGATGAGCAGTTGGCACCTTGCATGGCAGCCTCTGCCATCACTGTATGAATGTGTGTGTGTGTGTGTGTGAGTGTGTGTGTGAATGGGTGAATCTGACAAGTGTTGTGTTTGTTATATTTTCAAAGTACATATTCATTTAGTTAATCTTATGTCAATGTTGACTGTCTTGTACCGAGTCTGGTGAGGTACAGTGACAGTCTAATACAAAACAGACTCTATTTTCTTCAAATTTAGTTTTTTCCAGTAAGTTACAGCTACATCTGTTACGTCCTTTTGCTGCTTGTTGTTTCATGCCTCCAGTAGTTTTCAGTCACTTCCTGCCTTTGAGCACTTGGCTCACATTCAACAACTAATGCAGCCTTCTAATATCAATGCCCACCTCAGAGCCACTTATCACTTTTCCATGGTTGTTCTCTCTCAGTCCTTCCCAAACAGGTGCATTTGTTCAAAACTGTGTAAAGGAATGGGTTGTGTGAATTTCCTGTGCACAATAAATCAGCCTTGTTTATTGTTTAATTGCTCCTCTGAAGCATATACAGAACATGCTCAAGTTACACCACTACAGCTGAAATGATCGGTATTTTGACTCTAACTCAGGATAATGAACAGTTGAATGGATTATAAAAACTGTTTTGAAGTGTTGCAACAGGGAGGGGTGGCTAAAAAGTCTTTATTTTATTTCCAATGTTCTTTGTGCCAATTAAACACCTTTCATACAGAGCAGACAAAACATTTAAAAGCTTTACATTTGCCAGTTATGAAATGATCTCAATATGCTAAATACCTTATTAAGATTAGACTCAGCCTGTCAGCTCACATGTCGTTCCATTAATAGCCTGCTCATTGCTCTGTGGTCGGAATCCTCATCCGCTGATCACTGTCTCCGTGTTCTCATTTACCACGTATTGGTGGTAAAATGATTTCATTACTCCCATTGAACACCCTGCCACTTGTTATTGCAGACGGTCACTGAGTTTTGCTGCTCTTTCCTGACCAATTTTCCACCCACAGCACAGTAAAAAGGTATAGTGTCCCCTGCAATTTGCTCTTTACACCTCTTTCCTGAGACACATTTTAAGCTTTTTGGTCTTTGCAAATTCGGCCATTAAAAAAACAGTACACGGTTTGTTTTCTTGTGTTGTAGGAAGTGATGGACTGAGGAGCAGGATTGAAAAAAAAACAATGGCAACAGCTGTATGCTGTGAGGCACCAGTGTGCATAATGCCATGATTAAAGGGTACCTCACCCCATTTTGTCCATGGGAAGGGCACCCTAGAGGGCATTTTATTATGTTTTACCTACCATAGGGGCATCCAAGAGGTATGGTTCCACCAAGCCCCCAGTAATAGCTGGGCTTTCAATCCAGTTTTTGTAGTGGCCAAACCATGTAATTACATGACACAGTGTGGCCCAAAAAGACCTCTTCTCATAAGCTCACTTTGAGATAGATGCATCTGTCAAGCAGTCGATACATTTCATTGAGGGTCACAACCCACATGAAATGACTTGTTTCACTATCATGATTGGGCTCTTTGGTCCAATACAATTTTAAAAGTTGAGAAGAGACCAGAGTTTGTCGTCACTCTCCACCTGCATGATCCAAAAGCCTACAACTATCTGAGAGAGTCACTCCATCTTAATCCCCCACATCATTCTATCTAAACTGTGCATATTATTTTATCCTGTTACCATGACTGAAAAGTGTGTAAGGCAGACATAGTTATAATTTTCATTATGAACACTATCATAAATAAGTAATGATACATAATAAATAGAAGGCTTTAAACAGATCCCCTTCTCTGTGTTCACTTAGTTGCCAATGTCCTGAACAAAAATCCTGATCATGGTGTCCTTATTAAATAACTGGCTTTTTCATTTTTACCAAGGTGGATGAGTTCTGTAGATGCCAAGCCTGGCCTCAACATGATGATGCTGAAAATGCTGAAAAGAAAGCAAGAAGAAGATCTATATATGGCTAAATATTGAGTAATAGTGGAATAACTAAGATTGAAGTTTTTAAAGAGAAGTGAGCCCCCCAAAGCCAAATATCTCTGTTATGTGTGTTTACTCTGGAGCGTGACCTTTAAGCGGCTTTCTAACTGCTCAGAGTGGCGATAAACAACCTGACTCAATCCCCCAAGCAGAAGATGTACTTATATGTCTTCCACTGTATTTAAAAATATGGTTGACAGAGTTGGCTGTTCAAGGGAGATTTAAATAAGAGAGTTAAATTAGCATTTTTTTATTTATTTTTTTTTTTAACCAACAGCATCAGTTAGTAGGAACTACAACAGACAGCTAGTCTTCAACAGATAAGCGAACATAAATGTTGACTGGGAAAGCAGCTAATTGCAACCATATATCTGTTTCCTGTGAGGCAGCAACCTCTAGTGGCAATAGTATTTATCACGGCTTTAAAGAAGGAAGTCAGACAAAGCAGTATAAAGAGCAAAAAGTCCAGTCTGGAAGGAGGTCAGATGAATGGTTGGGTCAAGCAATTGTTCATGTCCAGTGTGAAAGCAAAAAGTCAACATACGTAACATTTTCTAAGCGAGTTAGCTTAATCCAAACCATGATATTTTCAAAAACAAAGCACTTTTCTTGCCTAAAATGCGAAGACAAAGGTCCGGTACGACTATCACTGTTGCACTGTTGGACATATTATATAGGGAATATGTGACTGCTCCCACGAAAACGTTACACTCCATATTCTCATTGTGAGTCCTAATCATAATACAGGCCACGGTTACCAGGGCTTGCTCTCCGGCTCTCTTGGCTCAGTGGCCGAGAGCACCACATGATAGTATAAAAATGTATACTTATAATTAGCGGTGCCTGTTGGTGCCCTTCCCTCATGTCATGTCTTGAAATAACAAATAAACAAGGAAAGAAAGAATAACAAACTTTGCATTCTTGTTGTTCCTCATCTTTTGACTCTGGCCTGCATTTGGGTTGTCGTGTTATTTGAGCAATGACTGTGCTGGAAGCAGAGGGTTGCATGTCAGGTCAGAGGGAGAGAGAGCGACAGGTGTCTATTTTTACATTTCAAGGTCTGAGCCTTTAGGTGTGCAGTTTAGAAAACAGAGAAAAGAGGAGGAGGAAAAGAAATCCCAATATAGAGGTTGTCATTTATATCATTAAAAAAAAATAGTAAAAAAGTTAAGCAAAACTAGCTATTAATGTTAGATACTGAAGCTATGTTACCTGCTAAGGATGTTTATTAATAATCATCTGAATGTCAAGCCTGTTAACTTATTTGGTTAACTGCTGCTGCTGTTTAATGTTCCTCCTCCTACCTAGAATGTTAGACATTGTGCTGAAATGTGCTGACCAATATGGATAAACAATTATTGTTGTGGATATAATGGTTAGAACTGGAGCCACAAACAACCAGGAAACACAGGTTGCAATCAATTATTATTTGTTTATTTTCCCAGAATGATGTGATTGTTGGTATTAGAATGATTCCTGGGTTGATTGCCATGGTTCTAAAAGAAAAGAAACAAATTACAATATTTTGCCCAAACAAATTAGACATCGAGCTTAAAATAATGTCAAACACTTGCAAATTATAATACAATTCATATTTCAAATGATAAGCTGAAGATATTTCAATTGCAGTACTATTTAGCAAATTATATAAAATGTTCCTCATCATATTTAAATTGTCTTTTATGAGTGATGTAATGTCGTGATATAATTGGAACCTTTTACCTTTTTATCAAAATCAAAAACTCAAGTCCTGCTCACAACACCTGTATCTGACCTGTGTTATAGAAACTTTCAAGCTCCCCTTTTGACTATCTTGCACATGGAAGTAATACCAGAATAAACCCACTGTCTATATCTATGATCTAGAATTACTGGCATAAATTCTGAGTCATAAACTGGCCGTTTGAGCAGTTGATCTTTTTGGAGTTGGAAACATTTAACCACTTCCAACCATCACTTCAGTGAGAAATTCACCCACTGAATGGCTGTCTATGATGTTTCCTTTCCTTGCCAACACAACCAAGTAATGACTTTACTGGTGTGTCTGTTTAAGATATATCCATAGTCTCCTGAGGTCCAGGGTATTCAAAAAGTCATCAGTTGTGTGTATATTGACCTGCTCTGTCTGGGAATAAAAAGATTTGTAGCATTTCTCAAATGCTTTTATTAGTAGCAGGGTATCTAATCTTATGGATGGGGTTTTCTTCTTCCTGTTTCCTGAGCCTCCAAGCTAGCAGTTTTGTCACTTTGGGGCCTGCCTCATAATATCTTTGTTTTATAAACTTCATATTTTTCTCAACGTCCTCATTTAGTATTTGTTCTGTTCCCTGCTTAACAGTTCTGATTTGATAAATAATAGATGGTTAGTAGGAAGCAATGTGCGCTTGTTCCAGGTCTCTCAATTTTTCCTGCAACCCAGACAATTTTTGTCTGTGGCTGTCCTGGTTATGATCTTCCCCTTAAGATCAGCTTTGGCTGCATCCCATTATATACAAGAGGCTACCTCACCACTCTCATTTTCCTGTAAATAAACACTCAAATCTGACACATAGAACTTCTAAAAGTTGGATTGCTCAGCAAGCCAGTGCTTCCACAATGTGTTCCTCTGTCTACCATCTGAATGTAATGTCAGATAAAGCCCAGAGTGGTCAGGGTGGACCCTCTGGCCTATTCTACATTCCTTAAGTCTGTGTTAATCTTTGCTATACATAAAGAGATCATCTATTCTTGAATAAGCCGTGTGTCTTGGAAGATGTGTACAAGGTGTATCCTGGGTCTGATCCATGCATGGCGGGCCAAACGTCCCCCAGGTCTTTATTAATGCATTTTTCAGTGGGATTCCTCTTCTTCTTTTCTTATTGGTTTTGTCTAATGAGGGGTGAAGAAGCATATTAAAGTAAAGCATCCTGCATGTATCAATGCAATCAAATTAAAGTGAAACTCCCACCAAAATGCAACCTAGGCTTTATTTGTGATTGAATATGAGTCAAACCTTCGTGTAAAAGCAAAATTACGACGAAAGAGGCACTTTTAAGATTTACCATAGTTTACCGTAAAAACTAATTTTCAATGGGGTGCAGGGGCGCTTTTACGCTAGCATCAAAATCGCTATTTTTAAAACACTAAGAAGGCTTGACACAACATGAATCTTTGCTCGTAGTATCACCAGGGTCTCTACACATGAACACGAGCATTGAGAACATTGTTTGTGTACACAGAGTTTACTAAAAAGAAGGTTTTTGGAAAACTTATGTTAGCAGTAGCACCTCCAGTGCGCCGCCGTCATGGCAGACAAAAAGTGTCGATCCTCTTTATCACTTATGTCAGATATAATTAAAATTGCATTGAATTTGAGATTAAAATGGCAACTCCACTTCAATAAAATGAGAAGAATGTATTCCTGAAGTATTCCGTGCTCAGCTCCAGAAATGTATATCCTGCCAAAATGCTGTATTGATCATCCTCTTTTTTTTTATTTTAGCTATCATTTTGCTTCTTTTGATTGGATTATTTAGCCCATTTACGTTCAATGAAAATGTTATAATGTTGACACTGCACTTGATTTGATTTGGAAAAGTTGAACCCGTGATATCCCAGAGCTCAAAAGATAAACGGAGTAAAATGGTGCAGGAAAGCTCACAGAACAGAACGTCTCACAGCTCCGACTTTATTAGTCTCTTGTATTTTTAGGTTTATTGCCGTGAACTCGTCCATTTGTCTTTTAATATCCTCCCGAAAACATGTGCAGAATTCTGAGAGATCTCTTTTCAGTTCAGCCTGAAGTTTTGCGATGCATATCCTTGAGGTCATGATTTCACTTATGAGTCCAAAGTTTCGTTGTCTCTGTGGCCTCCATATTGTCCTACTGGAATTTCGCTGGCCGAAACTTCTTTTCCAATTTCTCGTTCGGAATTGTCCCCGTTCATTGATGCGTCGATGTATATCAGTTTGAATGGAAGGAGATTATTGAATTAGCGGAAATTTAAGGCTGATACCAGAGCTCTATTATTAAGCTGCCATCCCATCACGCTAGACCGGAAGGCCCAAGAAGTAATTAAACTGTTGACGATGTTGTGACAGGTTTCAGGATCCTCAAAATCCCTATCTCACTTAGGGCACCAAAATGACCCTGACTGTAACTAAACCTAATGGACATGGATATCATTGATTGTCACAGTCCTCGTACTGCTAGAGTACAACGTGAATGAACGTATACAACATGTGCTTTATAACACCTCACCAAACGAACACCACGTTATCAATGCCAGAAACATGTATTTTCTTCGTCTGTCTTTACAAGTGTGAAGTTGAGATAGAAAGGAGGAGTTCAAAGATAGGTGTTGTGTAATGTGGTAGTCGCTAATCAATCAGAAAGCAAGCATGTTATTGGACATTGCAGCTGGTATGATACCATCACTAGGTATTATTTTTATTTTGTCAGGATAAATTCTTCAAAATTAATTGATTTTCTTTCTTCTGATATTCAGACCACAATTAATTTGATATATATTGCATAAACATATCTTCTTTGAACATATTTGGAGTATATGTAATCTCAATGTTGATATACTGAGTATTTGTTTTTGTATCTGTCTTAGTGGAAGATCTCTTCTTAGTTTTTTATGTTTGATATATAGAGATTTCTTGCAATCCCATGTGGAATTGGCAAAATGTTTGCATGGCTCAGAAATAAAAATAAAAACATTTATATCAGAGGACTACACCACTTAAAATGAAGACCATCAATAAACAAGACAATAACAGCTCTGTGCGGCAACAAAATTTCACCGCAATTCATCATCCAATAGTTGTTGAGCCCTAGAGCCACGCTGCTGGCTGAAGAAGAAGAGAAGAGAAGAGAAGAGAAGAGAAGAGAAGAGAAGAGAAGAGAAGAGCCCATATTACTTTGAGAGGAATGAACTGCAGCTCATCTTTATATGTGTTACCATGACAAATA
The DNA here is from genome assembly GCA_903131615.1 of Diplodus sargus. NCBI lineage: Eukaryota > Metazoa > Chordata > Actinopteri > Spariformes > Sparidae > Diplodus > Diplodus sargus. Next base: position 121,143 of record CAEMYA010000631.1, read on the forward strand.
TTTCAGGCATTACAGTCCAACAGAGATGTATGAAAATACCACTTGCTCATATGGACACAAAGGTACATGTCCATCACAAATGCACACAGAAAATAATGGAAAACATTCTCTGATATCTGATGTACTCCATTTAGCATAGATGCTAATGCTGTTGTCATTGATTTTGTATATCATAAAGTCAATGACTATGGGAAGTCTATTGGGAACTAAATGATGCTACCATTTGAGAAGAAACTGTTTTTATCTCATTAAAAAAAATTCTGGAATCTCATTTAAGGCTGACAAGTTACATCGAACGATTGTCTTGAAAATAAAAAGAAACTCATCGAGGGATAATTCATCAAATTACATGTTTTCAAAGAGCCAGTTAAATTTAAAACAACTTGATGTAGTTAGACCTGCTTTACAACAGAAAGGCTGACACAGGGACAATGCATCTAACTAGTGGAAACATTTGATGCAAACGTCATGAATAATGAGTAATAATTTAGGGAGCAATAAAAGGAGTGTGAATAGCTGCAGACATTTTAGGTTACGCTTTATTTCTTCCTGAGCGTGGTTGTCATAGACGCCAGAACTGAGTCTGCTCCTCTTTTGTCTCTGATTCTGTCTTCACTGCTTCTATTTTGGTCTCCCTCTCAGTCCAAAGTGTCAGGTGGTGCAAGAGGGGAGTGGCAAGCCAGTCTTTCACCACAGGGAGAAAAACTGGAGTGCTCGGTTGTCTCGCCAGAACCCCATAGAGATATCAGCCCCACAGGTACATGCTAATTGAGACAGCGGAATCAGTATTCCTGCCATCCTCCCCACAGCGACACACACACACACACACACACAGGCACACTTTCATGCTGAGAGTTAAAGGAGACAGGAGACAGTAAGCTTATCTTAAACAACTGTAAACAGAAGGAGACAGCTAGCCTAGCTCTCTCCAATGTTACATCCACCTACCAGCATCTGAAACACATTCTCCTCAAGCTCTCCATAGAAATGAGTTCTATAGTTTTGAGTGGATTAGGCTGCACAAATCAAGATAAACTAAGCTAGCAATAGCCTAATCTGTATCTAAAAATGGCTACTCTCTTTGGTATCTTTTTGACTTTCCATGCAGTCACACTATATCTAAAAATTAGCCTAGCAATCTGTCTGAACACACATTTAGCCAACCTTTTTGGTCGGGTTAAAATAGACAGTGGTATGTTTTTATCTGGTTGGTGCTGTCATTTTGGCTGGTGGGAGAGCTGTCAATTGAACCCTGGTGTAAACCAGAGACACTGTAGAGAAATGACAAACCACTTAATTCATTCGAATGAAAAGGTTTGTAATGCCAGAGTCTGATAAAGAAGAAGATGAAGATGTACGACATATATCCCGCCCCTCCTCCAAAAAGTCAATTGTTTGCTTTATCACAGCCACACCATGAAATTTGCTAGCCAATCAATTTGTTGTCAATGACTGGGTCAAAGAAGGTGGTGCAAGGTGGAAGTGTAACCAGTGGGAAAAAGGCATTTTAAATGTTATTTTGTGGCAAAGTCTTAAAACTTTTGAATGACCATTGGGCTCTTTCCCCATTCATTTAGATTGGGGCCTGGTCTTTTTTACCGCAAATAACCTGCGGCTATTGCCAAAGATGGCTGCCGAGTGGTAAAACTTGCCTAAATGGAATTTAGCTGAACCCAACAACTGGATGAAGTGAGCTTAAAAAGGTGGGTTCACTGTCGACTTGCAAGCAGGCTCTGGTGCAGTTTGTTTGTGGTGTGAAAGTAAGCAGACCAACCACATATCATTTTCTATATTTGTTATCTTAGCAAAATTCAAAAACTAAAGTCCAAATAATTACATCTGCTGATTGTGCACTGTTCAGAAAGTGTTCTAATAATTGATCTGTAGGCTGAGTTTATAAGCTGTGTATTTATGGAAAATCATTTCTAATGGTAACATCTATGCATGTCATCAAAGGTTTTCTACCTGATTAATGGGTAGAGTGCAGAACTGCTGTGTTGTATCTCTTGGCAGTTGATTAAAAAATGTGTGACAGCGATCCCAAAGTAATAATCCCAGGATCATATTGTGTACTACTCTTTTTTGTCTCTACCTGATAGTCATTACATAACATACATTTGATTCATAGTCTAATAACGCTAATAATCTTAATTATTATCTCTCTATAAAAGCAAGAAATCTATGTGTGTGTGTGTGTGTGTGTGTGTGTGTATATATATCAGTGTGTGTGTGTGCCTCAAATATCTCTGCAGATCAGGATCAGACTGACCTGAGATTTTCAACATGGCTGCTCCGTGGTTTAAGGGTGTGCAACGTCGGATTTGTTTGGACTACAATGATGCCGTTAATAAATAATTTCATAAATGATTTCATAAATGATTTACCAATTCCGCTAGCACTGTCAACCATAGCCACCATAGCCACGTGCACACCAGAGTCAATCACTGCAGAGCCCACCCCCACACCCCACCTCCTGAGTTGATGGACGCGCCGGTGCCTCCAAGTCACATGACCAATTTAAGATGACGTAGCAGCAAGACGCAGCCTCCGTGAGTCTTGGTTTCGACGTATGTGTTGGTGCGGCCTTCAAACTGTATACCAGTTTGTAAATCGTGTTGATAGGCCAAGTAAAACTTATGACTTATGATAAATAATGTCCGCCATGCTTTTTCGCGAACATTGCAGTCACTTTTGCTGCGCGTTTGTTGCAGGAAGAAACGGTCAAAACTGGATTCTCTCGCGAAAGTGTTCGCAAGCATGAAGTGTTAAAACCTGTGCTACTCCATTTTCTATTGGTGGAAAGAGGCACCACACCAACCAATCACAAAATTATATGGCAAACCATGTGATTTGGTTGCTGAGGAACAGGGAGAAGTTGTGGGAGGGACGGTGGCGGAAGAGTGACGGTGTTAGAGGCCACATTTACACATAGCAGGGTATTTAGAGAAACATATATTTCCCCCCCTCCGTTTTCAATAATAACATTGTGCACACATCGTTTTAAAAAAAAATTCAACTTCATAAATACGCTGTCGAGCACCATTATAACTATGCCAAAACTGTAAACATAGGGCGCTCACATGACATTAAGCATTTTCTGCCTCATAATGTGACGTTTGAGAATCTAAAACCCTGTTTCTCCCAGTTGACACGGCAACACATAACCGGCCTTATCAGAAATCTCCACTTTGGCCGGAGTTTTTAGAAATAATCGTTTTCTGTGATAAAAACGGGGTTTTCGCGTAAATGAGAGATCAAACCGCAGAGAAATATCTGCGTCTTCCCTTGGTGTAAACGCAGCAAGAGACAGCGATAGAAACAGCAAGAGTTGGGAGATTTAGCATGTTTGGAGTGTATAGTTAGTGTGTTGTGTAGTGTGTTTAGTGTGTAGTGGAGTCATTTTTTTGTTTAATGAGTCAAAACAATGAGAAGACTGCTGAATGTGGAGCAGGCAGTGCAGCTCTTCATTGAGCTGGAAGGAGCTGAGGGAGGCCTGAGTCTGTGGCATTGCCTGCATTTAAATGTAAATAGTTACATAATATAACTTTGTACATTTCAAACACTTATGCACAAATCTAGGAAACAACAATTTGTATTTGCATTATAAGTAATAAAAATGGTATCGTTAAACATATTTGCGGTTTTCACAGTAAAAAATCTAACCTTGTCCTACTTGGATTGTATCTTTTTTTGTGATTTTAGGACCATTGTGTTAATACAGTACGTCAAAATAAAAAATAAAAAACTGTACACTCACACATGTGAGGTTGTGCTGAAAATAATGACACCAAGCAAGGCAAGGTGAATAGTTTTTAAGGCGAAATATAATGTAACTTAACCTCCCATTTTTCTATAGGGATACATACTTCCTATAGGCAATACACTAGTTATTTTAAAGAACATAAATACACACAGAAGTAAAGTACTTTATTAACTGCTGTGGGGTTTGATTACCCACATGGGTTATGATGATGTGCTTATGATCCAGGGTGACTTGAGATAAAAACTAACTAGATTCCACAGGCGCTCCTCTCTTTTTTGCCTCGTGCTGCTCACTGCTGCTCACTGCTTATATCAGACTGATTGACTTGGAAGTGGCAAGTCAGAAATAATATAAAAAGGAACTTCCTGGAAAAACTTTCAAAATAAATAATACATTATTTTTACAAAAGTAATTTCATATGTATGGAAAAGAAAACAATGACATAAAATGTAATCAAAACATTTTTTTTTCTTTAGGCACACAGCTACAGTTTTAACTTGTTTAAGGTGACAGGGCTACTGCTATCTATATCAAGGAATAAAATCCTGCTTATTGTTGGAAGGATTTGATCAGGGTTTGGTTGACATATGAGCCAGGTATTGACCCTTGAAACCCGGATAAGCTTATCCTAATGTCAGCGTTGTCCAACTCTGAGATAGTGTTGTGTTTCTTTCAACAGGAATTGATCGGAGAATTGATCAATGCTAGTTGTCTGTTAAAATCCTTTAGGTTGACATTTTGATCTGATCCCACACACACCATCCATTTTCACCACCAATGTTGTGTTTTCTTCTATTTCTTTGCATCTAGTGTCCCTGTTGTCATACGGGTAAGTTTGTCATTTCAGTTCTTGTTACTAAGTGCCAGTGTGTTTTGTATTTGTCCGCCCTTGCTCAAATGTTCCACTGTATGGAGGACAAACACTGACTTATTTGATATTGAATGAAGAAATGAAGAAATGGATAGTTTGACAGATAATTGCAGTAATAGTCTGTGATTCCAATCCAGTGCAAATCTGCCATGCTATGATTTGCTGAGTAAAATTCCATTGAAAATTACCCCCTACATTTCACCAAACAAAGAGCTGCTGTAATAATATAGTTTTTGTGACACAGGGTCATATTTTTTCAACCTCTGCTTTTATTTTGTCAGACAGCTGAACAAGTGTGAAATGTGATCGTGGCTCACTGAACAGCATTCAACAGCTGTGCTGTGAATTTCCCTGTTAATAGGAGCATAGTGGAATAAAGTTTTATTTGGCTATAAATTTACATTAACAATTTTCTTTCAAATACATTTTACAAGGGTTTTCATGATATCGGATTTTGACGCCACAATTATCTTGGCCCAAATAATTTATGATAATAATGATAATGTCATGATATCTATAGAAAGTGTGAAAAAACTTGAACTCTGTTGATTGTGTTGTTTAGAGTTTAAGCAGTTAAAGAGAGAGTCTGGGGGTTCACAAATCTTTCCAGGAATATTTTGACAATATATGACAATTCTTTTGCTTTTTGCCTGTGTTCTACATATAAAGTTATTTGTTATTATTTTAAATCATATGCTTCATAGCTTGTTAAAAAAATGTGAGGAATTGATGCATTTATTCAATTTATCCATCAATTTCATTCCATATAAAAAGCAGCAAGAACATTTCGACCATGCTAACATTTGAAGTACATTCAAGTGATGTCAGCCACCTTGTTTTATGTTAAATAATGTTTTTATGTCGATTAAACTCATATATCCAATTCCAGGCTTTTATTCTGAAGGCATGAACCACATCAGCCTCGCAGTAGCTGCAGCTGCTGGCTTTACACATCTCTCTCTCTCTCTCTCTCTCTCTCTCTCTCTCTCTCTCTCTCTCTCTCTCTCTCTCTCTCCTCTCTTCTCATGTCCTCTCCTCTCCTCTCCCCTCCTCTCTGTCTCTGTCTCTCTATCTCTCTTAACCACCGTCAGCCATCGTGGTTGGTGCCGATGCCTTGTTCAGCATAGAGCCGCCGTCTGGAAGGATGAGCCACCTGCTCAATGGAGAGAAAGTCAGATTTGAACAGAATTAAGAAAATCAAAGAACATATATTTTTTTAATTTGAAGCCAGTTTTTTTTTTTTTTTTTTTTTTTACAGGAGACAGAGTGAAAGGAGGCCGACTAAGTAGCAGGATTGCATTCCCAGTGTGTGCAAGTGTGTGAGTGTGTGTCAGTCAGAGTGCACGCCTCGGACCCCCCACTCAGTGATGTGAAACGTGAAGGTGGATTTTGGCATGTGGAGGAGCAGGTAAAAGGTAAGGCTCGTGACACTTTATTGATCACTGATCAGCTTTAACACTCCAGTGTGGAGCTCATGTGCTTTCAATCTGTTGCCTGGATAGAGTAGGAAAAATCTTTTCCTTGCACCACACACTATCACCTGACGTTAACTTAAAAAGATATTGACATGTGATTTCATCAGCAGACCGTAGGCGTAGTCTCAATCTGGGCGAGATGAGTGAGGAAATTGATAAATAGATGAATAAATCAAAATAAAAGAAGAGAAGTGATGGGCTCTACATGATGTCTGTGCTGATTAATGGAGATAAAAAAGCTTAGCCCTCTGTTTGGGGAATGATGTAGGTGGTGAGGGGAAGAATATGTGGTGCATTCACTGTGCGAGTTTGGATGAATGACGACACTTTTCCCTCCCTTCAGCACTGTGGGATGAAAAAGGGAATCATCAATTTAAAAATTAATTAAGTGGTATTAACATAAAAAAAAAAAAAGATATGTCTGCGTTGGTGTAGCCTGTAGATGTTACTGTAGTTCTGAAGATAGATGTAGCAAAGAGATTGCATGTGTACACTGGATGACATGATAACTGCAACACACTTCACAAGGTGGATAAAAACCCTCCCCGAGCTGCACAGCAGGGGATGACACAT
>CAEMYA010000631.1:130798-154181 GCA_903131615.1 Diplodus sargus
TTCCTTGAGAGTTGATATCATGAATTCAGCTTCCTGTGTAGATTTTGGTAACTAGGCCTTTGGGTCATCAGGTGTCAAAGATGCAAAGGATCCACCGCCTTCATTGTGTGTACAAGTCAGTGCAGAAATACTTGCACTCTTTTGGTGTGAAAGGATAGTAGCGGAGAAACCAACCGTTCTCAAAGTTGAGCGTTTTCCAACTTACTGCGAGTCATTCAGAGCAGACAACTTGCGTAGCAACAGACAAGTTTTAGATGAAAAAGTTCACTTTGATTGCATAAACATGTGATCACCCCCAGAGAGTCATATTTACAAAGCTTTTAAGTACAAAAGATTTGGGCCCCAGTGGTTAGATAAAAAATCTGAAATAGGACGTCTTCTGAGAATTTTTCTTTAAAGGCTTAAATCACAGTAAAATTAAAAGCTATCATGAATGCATAGATCGCAGCTCTTCGGAAAACCACTTAAGTTCAGCATGGAGGAGGACTTTTGTGTCTCTTAAGCAAAGAAAGACATGGCTTCAATAAGTTAAGAGAAAAAAGAATCCTACGTAAAGTCACAAAGATGTGATAAAGTGCTTCAAATTGCAGGGATGAAACCACTCTTTAATGGGAACTGCATTTTACGTGAGGTTAAGAGCTCTCTGACAGTCTTCTCAAAATAGGCACCAACACAGGGTGCAGCCCAGGTGCTCTGCCAAAACGGCTGAAAAGTGTAGAGACAGCGCTCCATAAAAGCTGAATTCACAAATCTCAGAATGCTTGGGAATGTTTTGACTTAATTTCTTAATTTCACTGTCTTGTGGGAGAGGAAGCAGATAAAAGGATTCACAGATGTCTCAATTAAGATTAAAGCACCAAGAACAGGCATATAGTATGCGCATCACAAAGAAGCACAATTAGAACATATGCATCACCATATGGGAGAAAATTTATCCCATGCAGACAGTATAGCATTCTGACACTTTATTTTATCTATCTCCATGTTTTTATTCAGAATAAAGATTTTGCCAGTGACAGGATGGTTAAAGCTCTCTCCAGATGTAGCCACATAACACATTAGCAATGCAGCATGCTATAAGGAGAACTTGGTTGTTATTGGAGACCAATTGGTTGGTTTGACAAGGAAGACAAGGCTGGTCTGTGGGGCCCTTTGCTGGTGTGTGATTAGCATTGCAGATGCCAATTTCTGTAGGCGCCAAACTCAAGGTTCCCCCATCTCCAGTGCATGATTAAAATGTAACAGTCGTGCGTGGGAATATCACAAGAGCACAATTATGCTCCAGCACTCTATTTTTCGCTCAGGTATGTTGCACCTCCTCCTTACCTTTGCCACAAAAATAGCACGGAAGGGCTCGACCCACATGGGGTGTTTCAATGGCAAAGCCCGGGTTCGTCTCGAAGCATCAGCTTTTATCAGATTGGATTCAAGTTAACGTTGGCTTCCCTCCCTCTGGTATTATCACACAACACTGGTTACAGCATTATTCAGCTCATGATATTTTTTGAATCGTTTGCAAGCCTGTTGCACCAAAGTTTGTTTTCTTCTCCTGAGATGGTGACGTCATGACCCACAATACTCTGCCTGCGATTGGTTTGTTCTCGTTGCCTTTTGTTTGGGTTGGTTAGATTCAGACATGAGGACTGATAGCGTGAAAAACAGGTAAGCAAATTAGAGGCAGAATAGGGCATCAAGTACAGCAAGAAGCAGTTTTTTTAGTTTGACAAGGAAGACAAGGCTGGTCTGTGGGGCCCTTTGCTGGTGTGTGATTAGCATTGCAGATGCCAATTTCTGTAGGCGTCAGTTTCAACAAACTCAAGGTTTCCCCATCTCTAGTGCATGATTAAAATGTAACAGTCGTGCGTGGGAATATCACAAGAGCAGAATTATGCTCCAACACTCTATTTTTCGCTCAGGTATGTTGCACCTCCTCCTTACCTTTGCCACATAAATACACACAAGGGCTCGACCCACATGGGGTGTTTCAATAGCAAAGCCAGGGTCGTCTCAAAGCATCAGCTTTTATTTTCTGCAGGATATTCAGTATAAAAAATGAATGTTTGGATGAAGGAAATAAGAGACACGTGAAGTTCCTCGAGGAACAAAAGACAAAGGAATCATTTATAGGCGGTGTGGAAACACTGCTCAGAAGTCATGATCATAAACATTTCCAGAGCCATAATCCTAATAATAAACATAACAGTAATCATAATACTAGACACAACCATTACCATAGCTATAATCATAAAGATTATAATGACAGTCATAGCAATAATACTATGCTCATGGTTATTTAATGCAGCTGAAGCATTAGAAAATCAATTGAGGTTAGGGTCCTCCCACAGACAACCAGTGTTGTATTGATCCATTTTAAAATAAATACATGATTAATCAAACTGCTTTGTATCCATTACTGTAGAAAATGGTCAGAAGCTGATTCCAAATGACGGTCTGTAGTATTGGGGCCATTCGTCACAAAATCAATAAACTGTATTGGTGTAACCTCCAGTTTATGTGCCCTCACAGATTACTCTTCCGCACAACTGAACATGATGTACAGACAGGATTTTGCTGATAGAGGAAGAGCTACATCACATATTTTTATGAATGTACTACAGTATGTGCAGCATTTTAAAAGATGTTTCTTTTTTTTTAATCAAATACATAATTGTAATATAGATATCGGTGTATTGTTAGAGCTTATCTTTCTCATCAATGTGTTCTCTTTAAAATGACTGAATTATTACCTCATTAATGTTGTTAATATTAAAACTCTGACTTTGGATTTCTTCTCCAATGTAGATATTGTTCCTTTAAGAACACAGTGTCCAGTACAGCTGTCTGTATAGCTTTGAACCACTACAGCTACATATGGCTTTGATAATCAATAAGGTTATTTGTTGCTTTTATGTAAGTCATTGCAGACCTCGTGGCTCTATATCTTGTCTTGTAACACAGCACATACTAGAGGAAGTAGCATGTTGATGCTGAGGACTCAAAATTCTTGAAAATGCCTGTCAAGCTTTCTGCTGTATATAAAGATGCTCAGCTCTCAGCTATGTCAAGAGCCCATAATAGAACACATCCTCCCCATTGAGAAATGAGAAAATGAAGCAACAGGCTAGGTCTCTGGAGGACACACTCCGGCCAGTAAATTGTGAAAAAACCTTTCAGCACATTGGTTGGACTCAAGTGAATATGGGCTTCCCTCCCTCTGGTATTATCACACAACACTGGTTACGGCATTATTCAGCTCACAATATTTTTTGAATCGTTTGCTAGCCTGTTGCACCAAAGTTTGTTTTCTTCTCCTGAGATGGTGACGGCATGACCCACCCTACTCTGCCTGTGATTGGTTTGTACTTGGTTTGCCTTTCGTTTAGATTCAGAGATGAGGGCTGATTGCACTGGCACTGGCTTTGTAGCGGCTTGGTTACTGTGTAAAGTTGGCTAGTTTAAGAAACTTGCTAGCTTCTTATAGATTGCTGAAAAGTTATTTTAATTCATAGTAGTATGCTAACAACAGCAACAACAGAACTTGATCTGAGATTGCATGTTCAAGGGGCCCTGTGGAACTTATGTGTTCTGCTAATCGTCATACATGGCCAATACAAGGGATCAACACATGTTACATGCTACAAATTGTCACACAGAGTTTCTATACACACAATTTAACATGAGTAAATTCAAAAGTTAGTTCAACCAAATTAGAGGGAAAAAACAACATATTTAAGCACTGTCTCTTCTGAGCTCGGACTGAAATAACTGAAAAATTCAACATCAATAACAACAATACCTGAACCAAGACAATGACTGCGAGTAATATCAGAAAAAACCGTGGTTAAGAGTTGCAGACAGATTATATACCAGAAAAACAGATTATATTTTGCAATATCTTTGTGTTTCAGAGTATTTTGGAAAGAGAGGCAGAAGAGGAAAGGATTACTTGTGACATAAGCCATGAGCCAGATTTGATATCAGAATGTCAGTGTACCTGCCGGCAGTCCTACCCTCACCCTAAATTTTTATACATTTCGGTATTTATTTTTAACAGTGAGGCCTCTAACCCTGCATCTGCAGGAGTGCTCTTTGCATTTGGCCCATATTCTATCATTAGCTCCCCCAACCTCTCTCCTGCTGCCTCCCTCCATCTCTGCAACTGCAAATTCACTTTGGTCACATATACGATAAAAATGATAAACAAAAATAAGAGGGAAATAGATAACACATTGTTCAGGTGATAGAAGTGAAATCCTTTGTAAAACTTGAGCAAATGAGCAAGGAAGGTTATAAAGAACTTATGAATTGAATAACAGAGCCAAAAATTATGCCAAAAGTCAACAGGGAGGCATTTTATAATGTCATCTAAAGTGCATGGAACACAATGGAGAACATGAAATTGAGAGCAGTGGTAGGTGAGTGGGAGCATTGACTAAAGATAAAGACAAATCATAAATATGCACTCATGTGCTCTGAAAAATTTAACATCAATTACACCATACCTGAACTAAGACAATTGCTAACTGCACGTTCTTTAACATCAGAAAAAAAAACAGGTTGCAGCATATAACAACATATAACATGTTTATAATGCCAGATTATAGTCTGCATTATTATATTCAGTGGGAAAGCAGAGCTCCCAGGGAATACCCGCCGTACTCTTCTAACCACCGTATCAATATGAAAGGCCCAGCGAGTAGTGGTCTTAATGCCCCTCCTCATTATAGAGCACTTCAAAGAACACAAAGGCCATTAAGCAGACAGTGTAGCACCAGTCATAAGTTGGAAATGGTGGAGTCGGTGGCCTCTCAACTGTGCTGTTGCATGAACGGCAGCGCTCTGGCTGATCTTCTGTCTGAGAGCACACTCCTTGCCGTGGGGCCATGTGGTTGGTTGACGGCCAAAGCCACAGCTTCAGTGGCTTTTTAGGATGACAGCATCGGCGCCACAAACCCTGCAAGAGCTGTGTCCTTCCGTGCTGCAAAGACTCTGAGCATCTGAACTAACCAAAGCATCCAGAGTATGTATGTAAATGTATGTAAGTATGTTTTGGTGGCTTAATGTAGTTCATATGCAGTAGGGCTGCAAAGAGGTGTTGTGAAATGTACCCAAAATTCGTCCTAGATATATTTCTCTTAAAAAATCTAATTTGTAGGAAAGTTGAGTCTCATTCCCAACTCAATAAATACTAACACTGATGCTGGTATTGTAGCACCAGTGTCACTACAAAAATGTAATTTCTTACAAACTGGACCTTCAAAGGCTACGTTGTTAAAATTCTACCCAGCTCCATGCAAATTGCGAGTCGGTTGAAGTTTCGTAATCCGCAAACCAGCATTATGGCATTCCCCTAAATAACATCAGTAAATATGGACTTGTTTTTAAATGTTAAAAACACAACTGAAAAAAACACCCTCAACCCTCAAGCTCCTGCACCCAGTTCAAATGAGCATTAGCTAAAAATGCTGTAAATAACATCTTTTAGAATCAATTGAGGATCTCTGGGCAAGTTGTGTGGAGCCATTTTATGGGGATTTTTGGTCACTGTTTTTTTTATATCTGAAAACATCAACTACAATTGTCTGGGAAAATGCTGCAATGTTTGTTTGTTTGTTGGCTGTAAAGGAGATAGTAACTAACTTTCTTTTTTGGGTGCACTTATCCTTTAAGGTTAGAATAGTAAGAGAGCTCAGACACACTAAGTTACGGAAGCCGAGAATGGCCATGGATTTTCCTTTTTCATGCACTGTTATCTCGTGATAACGACTTATTATCTGGTTATCCCGATATAACAAAGGTTGTTTTTTCGTGATAACGAATTCATTTATTTCATTATCTCCATATAATAAAGATTGTTTTCTCGTGATAACGAATTAATTAATAATGTGTTCCGTAATATCGAATGACTTAATAAACATTTAATTAAGTTTCACATTAAATTGCTAAGTCAAAGCCAGGGTCTACAATCCTGGAGAGCTAGCAAGATTTAAAAGTGGCACCTCCTCTAAGTTCCACCCCACCTTCCCATCCCGTCAGTGCTCCGTCCAAAGCCACGCCCCCACAAACTTGAACGCGCTTCTGTTAGTGGGACTCAGCAGGGAGAAGGAGATGCCGGAGCAAGACACAGCCATTCAGCTGAATTTAGCACGGGGCAGACAGGAAGTCAAGCGCCGAAATAACAAACTACATCCGGTTACCTTTCAAAATAAAATATTCCGTGTTGACACCAGCACACAGCGTGAGGCCAGCTGTCTACGTTGCGGACTCAAACCGCAACCGGTGGGAGTTGCCAGAAGACGGAGCAAAACCGGATCGGAGCCACAAGGCAGCGGACCCCTATCCAGTGGAAATTGGGCCGACTCATTAGCCATTCTCATTGCTAAAAACAACACGCAAAGAAGCTAACGTAAGCATTGGGCTAATACGAGCTACAAACGTAGCCAAGTTGGCAACCCTCACATATTTCATGAAAATAACAAATCCCTCTGAAACAGAACAAATAGTTACCTGTCCAACAGAAAGAGAGCATCCTCTGCATCACTTTTCAAGCCCTTCTCATGCCCCAAGTAACGCTGGCTGCATTTTCTCTGCCATTGTAACCAAATGAACGTCTTTCTCCTGCAACTCCGTATTTCTGAAGAGGAGTGTGCTGAATATTTCCAGCAATCAGTGAAACGTAACATGTGCACGCGCGGAGGAGGGAGGGACAGAACAAGACATGAAGGCATCTGACCAATCTGTGCTATCCGGATTGGTCAGCTTTTTCTCAGTCCTGCAGCTGCCACAGAGGTCCAATTATTGTCGTTCCTTTTTCTGAATACATAATGTATTGACTACTCTGAGGATAGCAGGATTATTTCACCCAGTATAACAAAATGTGTTTCTGAACAACATTACAGACCCTAGCTGTAACGTTAGCCCACATTTATGTTACCTTAGCTGAAGCAGCCAGATAGATGGGAGTTTGTCAGCCTCTCATCTGCTAACTGGTAACGTTAGCCCCTAAACAAACCCAGTCAAGTAAACAAACTATCATAAAGTGTAACTTACCGGTAGGCTACAGCTATAGCCAGTGGCTGCGGAAGCCGTTCGTGGCAGCCTTGTAGGTTGTAATCAAGACGAACACATTAATTAATTCGTTATCACGAGAAAACAATCTTTGTTATATGGAGATAACGAAATAAATTAATTTGTTATCACGAGAAAACAACCTTTGTTATATCAAGATAACGAGATAATAAGTCATTATCACGAGATAACAGTGTATTTTTAAAAAAAAGAAAAATCCATGGCCGTTCTCGGCTTCCGTACTAACTGACCTTTTGTTTTGAATTACTATATTCTCACTGGTGAAATGTGGACTCGCCACATGTACAAATGACTTCAGACCAGCACCAAACTGTCCTTAACATCTGGCATTGTTTTGATTCCCCCTGGAGATGAGTAAGTTACCTAAGAGTTAATCTAACTTGGGAGGCTTCATGTAATTATGCTAGTAGATTGCCTCTGACAAAGTCACATGAGGAGAGTGTTTTTAAATTATGTTGTAGTGTGACCTATAATATTCTCAAAAGTGTTTCACAGTTCACTGCAGAGACAAATGTGACAGCAACCTTTGTTCCAGAAAAGTTTGCACTGATCTGGATTGTTTGCCTGAATATATCACAGATGCAGGAGACAGCCACAGATGACTTCTCATCTATAATTTGATCTGACTGTGCAGAAAACGTATTTACAGTGTAAGACAAGCAGACAAGAGGATGACAAAGAAGCAGTAGAAGTGATTTTATACAAATTCCGTTCAACTCCGTTGCATTGCAGTGGTGGCAGATTTTTTTACGCAGCAGACATCTCAGAAAATCCAGGTGCTAGGATAAATCTAAATTATTAAAATTATGTTTAGTACATGAAAAACTAAAGCAAAAATCGTTTTGTGTCAGTTAATGTAAAATTGCAAGAGCACAAGCAGACAACGGGCATCTTTCCTAAAACGTGCATATGGCAGGATTAAAAAAGTCAAATTGGAGTGCTGTTCTTCAAGCACCCAGAAGGTCTAATCAGGAGATGAGTGTTTTATGTCTTCCTCTTATTTATATGAGTTTACACATAAACATATTGCTTATAGCAACATTAATGCAAGCTCTGCACATTTTGAGTATCTACATTTTTCTACTTGTTTGCCAAACTAAGTGTACTCCACTGCAATCCAGCTGGATGAATCACACAGAAATGAAATAGTCTGACTGATAGAAATGTGCACTAAAAGCAAAAAGTGTTTGGTGAGAGCCAGTTTGTGCATCAAATATTTTGGAGCAATCCAAGTGTCTCACACACACACACACACACACACACTCAGTGGAGTGGGTGAGCAAACAAACGGAGTGCTGAGGCTGGGACGGTGACAATATGACGAGAGAACATCCTGAACGTGTCGCATATCCCTAATTTTGCAAAATGTGCGAGCAGTCCTTCTCTCTGTGTTTGTCAGCGGCTTTGGGGATTAATTAGCATAGCAGTGTTGGAACTGCATTCACTGCAGAAGAAGACTGTCCCTTATTTCACACACTGTTTGTGGGCCAATACACTGTCTTACAAGAGTAGACGGCTCTCACTTCAGGGAACACTTAGGGAAAGAGACTATTAACAGTACATACTCCTCTTAGCAAGGTGTTACTTGTGTCAAACAAGCAAATGTCACTAGATAATACTGCAAACTATTTTATATAAAATACTACCACAACCTTTCTTTCTACTTAAAATACTTGTTGTGCTGCAATAAAATAAAGCAATAAAAGATACACGTTGTATTTTTGTCTCTTCATTTAACTTATTTTTGAGGTAAAGTGAAGCCTTTAAAGTCAAGCGCAAAAGTATTAGAGTAAATCAACCTCACACATTAATCACAACACTATGAACCTGTTAAGCATATGGTATCAGTGATGAATATTAGGTGAAACCATAGTGTTAATTTTGTACAGTTGTTACATTTATGGCACTGAAATTCACGGCTAGAGATCGCAAAGGTGCTTTACTGTTCAAGAGTGATACCGCTTGGTGCCACACTCTTCTCACTCATTACTATTATTGCTTTTTATCCTTTACTTCTCTCGTTTATCTTTGTCTCTCCTGAAGTCATCGACCACGATATGTACCATAGTTATACTTGTACCAATTCAAATATGTTCTTTCTAAAAAAAAAGCCTAGCAGTTCAGCTCTTCCAGGTTATACATCGTCACCTGACATGTGCACAATGTACAAGATATGTCCCTTTTTAGCCTTTTAAATCCACCAGGAGTGGCTTACTCTACCACTGACAATGCCCAACTGGGACTTAATGGTAGATCACAGCAATCTCAAAAGCAATCTCCTATTTAATTGTATCGTATTGTTAGGATGCAAAATGGCTCTATACTAAGTGAGTAAAAAAAATCTACTTATCCATTTTTTGTGTTTGATCTGAATTGTTTTCTTTTCCATGTTTATGAATTAAGAAACAGTGGAAAAAAACATCTTTTGCTAGAATAATATTTATTTTTTTCAGTTGCCCCCCAGGACTTTCATATTTTAAGGATCCCAGGTTCCCTTAATTGACTCACTTAATGTACAAGTGTTACTCTGCCCACCATGCTGATATGATGAAAAAGAATTAATAATTAGGGTTCCTAATTTTTTTTTATAAGAGCATGCAACCTCATGAAAATGAAACAGTGATTGATATAATAACTCCAAGAACCATCTGGCTTGCCAAATCAAACTTCACGACCAACATTGGCCCATGGGCGCCACTTTGAGGGGCCTTGTATCAGATTGAGAGGTAACAGTACACTGTGATCATACTTTAAAGAATCGCGGAAAACTACCAAGTAAAGCAGACAAATGATTGTAAGTTGTTAAAGTTTTTAGCTTGTACAACTTAAAAATATGAGTCTTATATACTTGGTAATACTGAGGTCACTGGTTTCCTGACTTGTTAAAAATAAAGAAGTAAAGTCAACTTTTAAAATCTAGAGTGCAATAGTGGCCTAAAGGTTAGAAAAGTGATCTTAAGATCATAAGGTTGCCAGTTCAATTCAAGGACTGGCAGGATACATTTGGTAGCTGAAGGTAAAAAAAGCAGTGCAGGCCACACCCTCATTATCACCACTGAGATGCCCCGAGCAAGACCTTTAACTCCAACCGCTCCAGTGGAGATGCTCAGAGGTCAGCAGATCAGACAATGGTTATAATTAGTTACCTCCAAGAGTGAAACTGCAATTATGATCGGGGTGTTCAGGCAAGGTATAGACTTCTTCTCAGTAAAACTTGCCTCAATAAATAAGAACTAATGGCTGTACATTTAATGGCTATAACAGAGACAGACATAAGCAATAAATGTAAGCCAACAGTATCAAAATATCAAGACAATGGAATACAAGTTGAAAATTCCAAACCATTAAAGGTGTATTAGTCAAGAGTAGATTACAGAATGCATTAGAGCACTCAGAGTGTAGAGCACTCAAAGTTTCCACTACAAAATGCTGCTACCCATGAGCTCATAAACTGAGAAATTTATCTTGGGTGTTGGATGTTTGGAGACACATTTGTGCTCCTTCACTTAAATCTCCCTTAAGTCAGAGTTTTCACAATTGAATTGCTTATAATTCCACCCTCAGACATTTGCAGGGTCACAGTTTGTCACTATACCCTCTTTATTAAGGAACTGATATTGTGACACAAGGCTGTAATGTAGACTACTACTACACTAACCTCTTACTACACACCAAGTTGACTCTCTGAAAAGTAAGAATACTTTTTTTACTGATCAATTCTTAATCTATCTCGATTCTGCGGCTTTCTAATATCAGTGCTTCTTACAATAAAAAAGTCTGTGTAGAAGTTGCATACTATAAGGCTTAGTGGTCTCTGTTGAAGGTTCAAGAAAGAGAGAAATTTTATTGCATTTTATTGCAAAACAGTGTAAGACTTTATGAAAATGATAATTAATAGATGGCAAATTTTTATTGATAGCTAGCAGAGTGAAATTGCGCACATCCTAATCATCATATCAAGTTCACATATTAATAAAATGCAATATCAAAAGTACTGGTGCTTTCTTTTCAAGATTCAAGAAACTTTTCATTGTTCCACCATGCAAAACAGCAAAATGGCTTGTCCTAATATAGTACCAGTGAAAAGTGTGCGTAACCTGGTTGTACCCAGGTCAGATTCAATGGACAGATTACTCTAAGCAGACTGTATTTTTTCAGGAGCCCCTATATGCACATTTGATATTTGGTAAATAAACAAACCTACTTTAATGCCACATGATTATTATTATTATTATTATATGCATTTATTTGTAAGGTATATATTTTAATGTATCAATTTATATTTCGGTATTCACATGCAATTGGTTAGTCATTTATTTAAAGGAAAAGTAAAGCTAACGTGTGTAGAAATTAATCAGATAATATTTAAACATTTAAATTAAGTTTTAGACTGGAGATTCTTTTAGATTTTTCAAAAATATTTTAAAATGTATGTTGAACATTAATTAAATTAGGCAGTTCCTTTCTGCCACTGATGCTGATCCTAGAATAGATCCTGCCTAGGTCGTACCACAGTTTGGTTAGGTTCAGGCAGGAGGAACTTGGAAAACATTGAAGTAGAACATTGGGGTTTGGGTTAGATAAACATTTGCATAATGTAATTTAAATTAAGAACATACCTATTACATTATTTTTGCGTTACTAAGTTAAAACAAGTGTTCATTGATTTTGGATTCACATTGGACACAAACATCATTCTAATCAATGAAAGTCCTGTGCTTGTTTAACCCATCCATTGATCCTGACCTCCTCCTGACACAGACTTTGTTGCTCTTTTTCTTATTTCTCCTGACTTCCTCCTTTGCTGCTGTTATAATTGCTATGGCCACACATAAAGAAACGTAAAAATAGGTAGTAATAAGCTGCTTTCACTGTTGCCCTAGATGGTCAATTTTTCTGATGATGTATTATCATCCTTAGCCTCAACAACCATAGGGAGAGAAAAGAAAGAAAGCTAAGGAATTTTGCAAAAACCTGATTAATAAAACAGTGCATGGTTTTTGTAAGGAAAAGTCATACCCAGGTTTCTCTTCACATTACACATATTATCCTTGCCTAAAATCACCTATACAGTGACCTTAACTGGGCTATGGTATATAAAAGTTTTACAAAGGTAAGGTCCAGCTTTACCATAATACTTGAAAAACATGTTGTCTATTGCTCAGAATTGTGTCTGGTATCAGAAGCAGTTAC
This sequence comes from Diplodus sargus, assembly GCA_903131615.1. Classification (NCBI taxonomy): domain Eukaryota; kingdom Metazoa; phylum Chordata; class Actinopteri; order Spariformes; family Sparidae; genus Diplodus; species Diplodus sargus. Next base: position 143,081 of record CAEMYA010000631.1, read on the forward strand.
CACTATTTACTCTGCTCCTCTCTGTGTCATTGATATAAAATAGACAAGGTGCTAATGGATGCGTGCCACCACTAGTTCTCCATCATGTGTTAGACACCAGCTTTGCTACAGAGGTCCCTTCGTCCCCTGCTCCTCTGTATTGATTTTCTGGCATATGCTTGTTTTTCTTGAATGGTACAGATTCATAATGTTAGGACAGCTTAGCCACTGCACATAGGCAGCATCTGCAGGAGGATAATAATGTAAAGCCTCACTTTGCCAGAAAGGAGTCGAGAAAGATGATTTTCTGTACTACTTTCTCGCTGAGAGGGTCTTTAAAATAGCTTCCCCAGGAGATTTGCTGAGAGGTGTACCAGTCTTTAAGACAACTACATATGGGAAAAACTGTTTTAATATACTAACAGAAGTTTTGTCCAAACCACACTTCCTTCCAGCAGAGACAGTGAGAATTCAAGTCATTGTGTGGAGGTAGAAAATGTTTCTTCTCAGGAATTATTTTGGATATTTACGCATGCATGTGCATAGGAGTTACAGTGCATTTAGCTAACATTTAACTAGTTGATTCCCACAAAGGTTCACAAATGCCAGTCTCCACCTACGTTTGCAGGCAAAGGCAGGTAATATCTGGGAAAAGCATCGAGTAAGCTCTTAGACACACACACACACACACGTGCACACACACACACGCTCATTTTATGCCGCTGCATTAAGTCTGTGGATCCACATTCAGGTGTAAACACATCACAGCTCCTGTCTCAGTCACAGTGACCCTAAGAATTTTGTCACAATGAGTGGTTTAATTAGCAGCAGTTTTACCGAATGGAGAAATACAAACCATTGGGGAATTAAGCAATTATTGACTTGGCCAACCAGTATAAACTGTAAGAAAGTTGGTGGAAGTCATTTCTAGGAAAGATCCAAATGAGAAACCTGATCATATGAGGAATTAGTTAGTATTGATTAGTGCTGACACAACTCCAAAAAAACTAATTTGTCAAGCAAATATTCACTGGTTCTGACACATTTTAAATAAATTACTCTGAAAACTCAGAGCTCACACATGTCCTTAACAACTCTGTAAGAACACACCCACATAGAGCTTAAAATCCTGCCAACTCCTCTCCAGTTAGTCAGAACTGAAGAAGCGTCTTGGATGAGAGGGGAAACGTCTTCAAGAAACTGAAACAAGTCCAGCTGCCCACAATTCAATACAATACCTAGATTTACCATGACCTTAATGACTGAAAACCCTCATCAATAGTGGAAGGTGACAAAGACATGGCTAGTTGAAGTTTTATGGTCCAAATCGCGTCACATAATAATTGCGAACAACTGCGGAGCTGAATGGCTCTGCTGCCGGGAATCGTCAGCCAATACAATTGAGAACTGCATTAGGAGAACTGATCTCAGATTGAGAACTGCATTAGGAAATATGTGTTTTTATATAAAACAAAAAAGTCACATTAACATTAACATTAACATTTCAAACAAAAAGTAACCCAGGGTGCAGTACATTAAGAAACATTCAGTCACCAAGCTTAAAATGCTGTTAGTTTCTGATTTGATAGGGTAATACAGAATGAGGAAAAACCCCTTTTGGAACCAGAAGGTCCTCCCAAATATGTACTTTTTAAAAGACATCACACAAACCTCTGTGACTATATGGCAACCAGAAACATGTAGTAAAGAGTACCTGAGAAGTAGTTACCTCACAGAAATACTTAAAATAGAAAAAGAAAAAATAATTTACCTTTTGTTTATTGGCTAGAGAACACAGCTTTTGAGCTTGTTGGAGTGAAATGTTTTGTGTTGTGCCGAGCCTTGGTGGGATTAACTAGGGCCCGGGGCAAAAATGTTTTGTTGGCCTGCTTTTAATCCCTCCATCACCTGTCACCTCTGAGTTCCTATCCAATACAGTCCAAAAAATAAGAAGTACTTGCATGATGGAGCATTTAATGGCCTTATCTTGTCTGTGTGTCACTTGGTTTGAGGCGCTATGATTTCACACAACTTTTTTTAGAAATAGGCACTCCTTTGGAGCCAAATAAACTAAAGATTTTGACACAGGGTAAAATAAATGAGGTAATAATGCAGGACCCACTTATGTCAATATTGTATTTAAGTAGAACAAATTTCCAAGTTGTTTTGGAATTCATCAAATTATGTACATCCAATTGAAACAAGTTGAAGCAGGGGTTGTTTGGGCCCAGGGGCTCTTGGACCCTGAGGCCCATGTCTTTTTTGCCCAGCTGGTAGAGCTTCTAAAAATACAGGAGAAGAGTAGTTAAATGGGGTTAGAGAATGTTGAAACACCACTGAGGAGGGAGCATTTGTGCTAGAATTGATGGCTTTAGGAAGTGAATGTGAGAAGTAATCAGTGAGTTACAACAACCCTCACAGACACAGATACAGGATTTTTATTTGAATGTGAACTTGTGCAGTCTACCAAAAGTAACTCTTAATTCGCTCATTCAACAACACGTAAACCCAGCAGACTGCTAACGAGTAACTCCCACTTAATGTCATGTCATGCCAACATAGTCCATGCTGAGCATGAGGTGCCAGACTCTCTGTCACAAAGCTTTGATGAAAATGACTCTTTCTTTCCCTTTCTCTCTAATGTCACCTTGGCTATCACGCCGAGTTGAATTAGTTTTGGGGCTGGAGTGAATTCTCAGTACTGACAGTGGAAATTGCTAATCCGTGAGAATGATTTGGTGACATGCGAAAGTGCTAATCCTCCCATGTTATTCAGTGCCAGTGAGGACCGCCTAATCCCTCGCTGAGGGTCTAATGTAAAAAGAGATGACGAAACGACTCTCGAAGAAGATAAACTGGGAGAAAAGTCCACGTTTCCACAACACTGATATTAGCACAGCCAATAATTACTGCCGCTCTATGTGCTTTGTTGTAAATATTTTTTGATGCAAAAGCCAAAAACGTATTTGTGTGATGACTGACAACAGAGAGAAAATAATTTGTTCCTCAGGTAAATGGAAATCATGAATGTGGAAAAAACAGTAGCTTATGTGGGATTTAAATCCCTTTAGATAAAACTCTTGAAGGAGACATGCCAATTTTCAGGTTCATGATTTTATTTTGGGTTACTCTTTGCCTTAAAGGTGCATGCAATAGGTAAAAAATCGGTCACTTTGAATTCATACTCTCAACAAATAGGGGCAACATATACCCAGAGTTACAGCTAACTGCTACTAACTCTATTTGTTTATACATCCTTGACTGCAGCTACTGTTAGCTCGTTAGTTCAGTTAGCCATGAAGTTAGCCAGACTACCAGGGGAGAGTTGTTGTTTGCACCACTAGCACTAGAGATCTGGACCACAAGGAAAAAGAGGTTTTCGAGATATCACCATATTCCAGCAGATATTTCTTCATTCCAAAAGTAGATATTTGACATAGTGTCAAAACTTTTATTTTTAACTGAAATCATTGTGCATTGCACCTTTAATGGTCACAAAACAGACAAGTTCCCTAATATTGTCCAGTGCCACTGCATTCTATTCCACCTCTGTCTAAAATGCTCTGTTTTAGTTCCCGTCCCCCCTCGTGAATGCTCAGTCTGCTCTGACTGGTCAGCTGACAACAAGCACAGAGCAGCTGCTCTAAATCACTTTTTACAAGCAAAACTACCCATTTGTCAGAAATTATGCAAATGTTTTTTTATGGTGACATTGTGTTCAGCAGTAGCGCAGAGAGGAGTTTCTGTTGAAGCAGACTTTGACCTTTTTAACTTTTAAGACCATTTAAATGCACAGGAACCTGAAAGGAACAACATAGCATACAAGGCCTCCTTTAAATCTGTTTTAAGTTGAATTTCTGTTTTTTCAGTAGAGAAACTGATTCAGTTTTCAAATATGATTTCAACCCTGAATAAACATAACTTGAAAATGTCATTGATATGTGATTAACTATTTTGATTGAAAGCTAATCAACTCAACTGGATTTTTCTGAATATATTTTTCTCTCACAAAATGTTTACTTGGTTTACATTTCAAAATATAGTAGCTTAAAGAAGTCTTGAATGCCATCACAGCTGGTTACTCTCACTTCTCGTCTAAATACAATCTGATCTGGAGCCAGTGTGAACATGTCAATGTTAAAACATCTGTCTTGGGAGGTTGCTGCTCCACAGTTCCACGTAGCATTCGAGCTCTCATCAGATTCTTGTTATTAATAATTGCTAACAGGCAAATTACTTACAGAAATGTGGAGCAGAACACAGGGAAAATATAAGGTCCCATGCTGACATAGTTCGTGATTGGAGGAGACTTTCCAGGGATTGAGAGGAGATTAGGTTTTCAGAGAGAGAAATTGGGGATGAGAGCATATTATAATTACTAATGCTTTGACAGAAAATGACTCATTGTTTAATTATAGACCTGTCAGAAGTATCCCTTCTTGGTATCCAATACCTAATGTAGCTAGATATAATGTTTACTATCAGGGGAAAATCCACCAGAATTCACCTACCTTTACATACAAAGCTCAATATTTTACACATTATATCTTGCTGATTTGATTCATGCAAATACTAAAGTGTAAAAACGACTATTGATTATGTGCAGGATAATTTTGTGGCTGAAAGCAGTGACCTACTTGTGTCTCTCAAGTATGACTGCCACAGGAACCTCTTGCTGACACCAAGACTTCAGAAATCACCAACAGAAATAGTTTGGTACATAATCTCCCATGATTAATGTAAATGAACACGATAGATGGTGTTAATTAGTGAGCTTTAGAGGAGCTGTTACGGTATTTAGTTTTTTAACTATGGACAGATCAACGATAGCCGTTTCCTCCTGCGCTCATTCATCATGCTAACCTAAGTAGCAATGTTAAAATCTCCTGGCTCCTGGATATATCAGAATTAGAGTAGGAATCAGTATTTCTGTATTGTCCCACAAACTTGGACATTTGTTTGCCACCGCAGCCAAAGGACAGTGGTATTTAAAAAAAACAATAACAATAGTGAAAAATAAACAATATAATTTAAAGGAAAGAAATAGAATAGAAATGAATAAATAAACTCCTATACACATATGAACATAATATTTGACAACATTAACATGTAATTATAAACAGTGTGGCAGTGAATTGTTATTTACAAATAATAATAAATATGGGTATTTGTAAAAATTGACCAGATAGTGCAAACTAAAAATGAGAAATGAGTTGTGTACGCTACTGGCAGCAGTGCTGATTGTAGAATCTGACAGCAGCAGGAAGGATCGACCTGTGGTGCTCTCTCACACCACCTGCACTGGGTCAAGAGGGCATCCCAGGATGGAGCTGGCCTTCTTGATAAGTGTATCAAGTCTCCTCCTGTCTGCTGCAGTGATGCTGCTGCTCTATCAGACTGTGATGCCACCACAGAGTCATAGAAAGAAGCCAGGAGGTCCCCCTGCACTCCAAAGGACCTGAGCTTCCTCAGCAGATGGAGTCTGCTCTGACTTTTCTCGTATGTTGCTGCAGTGTGATCAGTCCAGTCCAGTCTATTGTTCAGGTGAACTCCCAGGTATTTGTAAGATGTCACCATGTCAATGTGCATTCCCAGGATGTCCAGCTGTGTGCAGGGTTGTTTGTGGCTCCAGAAATCCACCACCAGCTCTTTGGTCTTCCCGGCATTGAGCTGGAGGTGGTTCCTTAATAAGCTCTCTTTATGCTTGGTTGTCCCCATCCCTGATTAGGCAGAGTGGTCCGAGAACTTTTGTAGATGGCTGTGGGGTGACTGATGGGACAAGTCTGCAGTGTACATGGTGAACAGGAAAGGGGCCAGGACTGTTCCCTGTGACGCCCCTGTCCTGCACACAGTCCGAATCCTCACATACTGTGGCTGGTTGGTGAGGTAGTCAAGGATCCAGGATGTGAGGTGTTGGTTCACCTCTGCAAGCTCCAGCTTGTCCCCCAAGAGTGCAGGCTGTATGGTGTTAAAAGCACTGGAGAAATCAAAGAACATGATCCTCACAGTGCTTCCAGGCTTCTCCAGGTGAGAAAGTGATCTGCCCAGGAGGAAGATGATGGCGTCTTCCACTCCGATGCCAGGTTAGTATGCAAACTGGAGTGGGCCCATAAAAGGACCCACCAAAGGGCGGAGATGGACCAGGACGAGCTGCTCCAGGGTCTTCATCAGGTATCAAGTGAGAGAAACTGGTCTGTAGCTGTTGAAGTCTTTAGGGTGAGGTATCTTTGGTACTGGTACCATGCAGGAGGTTTTCCACAGCAGTGGCACTTTTCCCAGCTTCAGGCTCATGTTGAAGATGTACTCTACAATCCTGCACAGCTGGTCTGCACAGGACTTGAGGAGCCTGGAGCTGATACCGTCTGGACCCATAGCCTTCTTCACCTCCATCAGGCCGGGGAAGGTGTCTGGTCAAACCTACTGAAGAATGGGTTCATGTAGTTCACCCACGTCTGACCCACGCAGCCTGGGAGTCTGGTTCCCCCTGGCCTGAGATGGTTTTAAGGCTTTTCCAGACTCCACTGACATTTCTCTCCTGACCTAAAGGCCCTCTTTTTCTCCTTAAGGAGAGCCTTTATGTCAGAGTTTATTCAGGGTTTGCTGTTTGAAAAACACTGTACAGTCCTGGTGGGTACAGTGTTATCAACACAGAAGTTTATGGAGTCTGTTATGAAGCCTGTTAAACTGTCAATGTCCTCCCCATGAGAAATGCACAGTTCTTCCCACACAGTTGAGTCAAAGCAGTCCCTCAGAGCCTCTTCAGACTCCTCAGTCCATGCTTTAACTGTGCGGGTTTCCTGTTAACAAGGGGCAGGCAAGAGATGCACCCGGTTGTGGTCAGATCTTCCCAGGGGAAGGAGGGGGGATGAGTTGTATGCCTCCTAACTGTTGGCATGAAATAAGTGCAGTGTTTTATTGTCACCGGTGTGGCAGGTGACATTTTGTGTGAATTTGAGCAGGGAGGAGGACAGAGAGGCTCGATTGAAGTCCCCAGAGATGAGGAATAGGGCCTGTGGGTGCTATGTCTGCAGTTAGCTTGTGACTGAGTGGAGAACATCACAAGCTACATCAGCATTAGCAGAGGGGGGGATATATACAGCGTGTACAATCACCTGTGTGAAATCCCTGGGGAGGGAGTACAGCCTCATGCTAACCGCTAAAAGTTTGATGTCCTTACTGCAGACTTGTTCTTTAACAGTGATGTGCCCAGAGTTACAAAATGTGTCATTAACAAACACAGCCAGCCCTCCTCCTTGCCTCTTACCGCTTTGTCTGCCGCCACATTTAAAAGCCGTCCAGGTTAGCGTCCATGTCCGGGCTTAGCGCAGTTAGCCACGTCTCAGTGAGCACCATGATGCTGCACTCACGATAGTCCCTCTGATGACGGTTCAGCGCCTTTAGCTCGTCCATCTTCTTGGGGAGAGATCCTACATTCCCATGATGACAGAAGGGAGGACGGGTCTGTGGCGTCTCCTCCTGCTACGGCGAACAGCCCCGGCACAGCACCCGCATCTCCACCTCCTCAGCTCGCAGGGACATTGGGCCGCTCGTGGGATGGCACCGTGGCGCTACTGAGGCGCTAAACAGCTGATCTCTATTGTAAACAATAGGGCTGTGTACAAGCTCCCCGGACACAGCGCAAAACAGTGAAAAAAGCAGTATTAAGATAAGAATGAAAAAAGCAGCCTCTGTACTGCCCATAGAGAGAACTCCAAAGAGAAGTAATTAAAAACAGTCAAAAAAGTACAAATAGAAATATAAAAAGAAGAAAAAGTTCGAAAGTGAGCGAGAACTGCTGTAACACGCTGCCACTCACGTGGCGCCATCTTAGTTTGAGGCGACCAAAACCAGTAACCAAGAACATTATCTTTTCATAAGTGTTTTTTGCACAAAAAAACAGAGCTTGTCACAAGATAAAAGTGAAATGTTAACCTAAAGAAATGTAAACTTGTTGAGTCAAATGTAAACTCATTATTATTATTATTATTATTATTATTATTATTATTATTATTATATTAAACTTGCAACAGAAAACAGTTTCAACATATCCATGGTTAACAAACGTACATTGCCTACATCACTTCTGGCAATTGGGTTGTGCCAGTACATATTGGCTGGAATCAAGTTTTAGTGCTATGATGGATTAAACTTTGATTCCTTTCAATATACTATCTAATCTTACACCCGCCTGTCATTTTTCTCAGTAATTGAATCCAATCGCACTGACTCTTATGAAAGCTTCCATTCATACAAACACAACACAGACACTGACTGTAAATGACTGACATTTGGTCAGTCATTTACCCTTCACTTCCTAAAGTAAGTAAAAGTGCCTTATTTATGAGGTTACTTGCTGTTTTCAAATCAAAGTACTTTCCATTGTTCTCATTTCCTCTTAAATCCAGAGAAGCGTCTGTTGAATCTTAAAATCAAGGACAGACTTTAATCAATACATGGGATCAATGCAGGCACCATATGATTGCAACAGGCCCCTACTACGACAGTACAAATGCGTCCCCTGAGTTCTGTGGCATACATAAAAAGGGCTCCTTTTCCCTCTGTGTGTGTAGAGGTAAGGAATAGGTGTAAGTTACACGTGACCTTTTAAAGTGGCGATGCCTCTTTAATATTGTGGTTTGGTTTAAACTGAAAGGGAAAATTTCGAAGGCAGCTACGGGAGTTCTCTCACCTATTCGAAGAGAAAATTGCGCGTTACAAAGTGTGTAATTTTCTTCCAGTAAGAACCACCTTGTATGTGGGCTAACCCCTACCACAACTGCAATAAGCCATGGATGGGAGTCCTAAAAACTGCTGAACTTGGAACTGAACAATAATGCAACTTGAAAAAACCCATTATATGGAACTTGTTTGCAGGATATAACATTATTAGAATGGGTGCAGGAAAAACTGGTGTAATATGCAAAGACAAATCTCATTTTGGTGATTGGGGAAAGGGCCTGTGAGTTGGTGGTATGCATATACCATGAAAAATGGATGAGTTCTACCTCAGGAGACTAAAATTAGACAGAAACCTGATATGGAGAGTGCAAAGTGAATGCATGTTAGTGTTTGTGGGGAAAGAAATCCAGTGAAATAATTTGGAGAGTAGCTAATACATTATCTTTTAACTAGTTAATTAATTAATGAGGAAGAGCTTTAATTTCCTTTTTTGGTCCTTTAACTGCAGGAGGAATGTTGCAGAGCATCTGTTGTAAATAAGAAAATACAGTTGTTAATGGCTTAATGGCATTTAAGTGCAGGCTCAATGTCTTATCAATTAGTGAGAATGCATACTCACAATTGTTATTATGGTTTATCAATTGAAGCTATTTTATTCATACTGTAAATTTGTAATTTAAAAACTAGCCTTAACATTTCTCTGAAGTTTTTGTCAAAAGCAGAAACTAATGGCTTTTTGTCATCCAGACATAGGTGTCACTTCCAGAAATGTTTGATCATTAAAGAAACCAGCCACAGTGCTTGTGCGATATTTGGTGCTTGATGCATGTTTATGTTCTTAAAAGGCTGCATTGCAGTTGGATTTCAACTCATTCCACTATTTAAATGACACTTTGTTTAACCTGCTTTTGAGGTTTCATCATCAAAGCTCTTTACCCTACATCAACATGTTCATAGTTAGGTGGTCATTTACACATACAGCAGAGCAACATAGGCATTCATTTGAAGTTGTGATTGAATCCCCTGATGTTCACTCTCATTTACACTTTGTACACAATTGTACGATGGCATATGAAAATTGAGTAGATATAATTAAAAACGTAAAACAATTCAATAGTAACCTTGAGCCAAAACCACTAAAAATCAGGTCAGTATAATTAAAATTCTTAGTAGATTTATAGGTGCTATTTGTAAGAAAAGTTCAATAAATAATTAAATAATGATGCTCTGGGTTCCTAAAAGCTTCATTATTTTACGAGTTGGAAATGAGTGTCAAAAAACTTTTCTTACAAATAGCAACATTGCCTGGAAAATACAATTTTATTTAATGTTAATTCGTTATCATATTTGTTAACTCATTCTCATAATAAATGTTACAGTTACTTAAGATACTGCCCCAATGAAACGTGTAGACAGTAGCTCGTGCAATAAAAATTGACAAGAAAACATAGTAGTGAACCTTTGTCTGTCTTTCTTTCTTTCTTTCTTTCTTTCTGTCTTTTTGTCTATCTTTCATTTGCTTAGGTTGCTATGAAAAACTGGGTTCATGTATAGGTTTCTCTGATCGCGGTAGCTCCTCTGTCAAGCTGCAAACGGCAAGTCGGAAAACAAAATTGCAAATTCCCAAAACACGGCAACATTCTGATCAGCTCCCTCCATGCTATGCCACCAAATTAACACAGAACCGTAATCACCAAACAGCATGGGATCCTGCAATCTGTGCGTTGCCTGAGCAGACTGGACCGCCTTTTTATTGAGTTCTCTGTCCTGATTTGATAAAATGGGCAGGATACCAAAAAACATATTTTCTCTTGTACTGCATGAACAGGGGGAGGAGAGACATGGGTTATTGAACAAACATTATGTAATGGTGATTACTGTTGCACTATAGAGCTATTCAAGACTAATTTTAATAATATAAATAATAAAAACTGAAGCACCTTTCATCTGCTACTCTTACATTATTTACTAATGCTCTTCTAATATATTGTGAGTGCATGTGGTTGGAAAGGATATGGAAATCTGGTTATTATTGTTTTTTAACATTTGGTTGTTTTACAGTGATCCTATTGAGGCAAACACAATATGAATTAATTTCTCTCTGTCCATTTTCAACCTTAACCGTACTGCTGCATGGTTAATATGACAGCATCAACCTCAGACTTGTGCTGTGTTTAAAGTGATGAAGAAATGTTACCAGGTCTGATCAATAGAGATTGATTACTTCTAAGTTAAAGTGACCAGAGAGCTTATTCATACATTAGACCAGCATGTAAATTTGCCATCATATCTAGGTAACAACTATTATACATGAAAGGAGCATATATTCACATTATTCATATCCACAGCATGGACCCTCCTGTGACACAGTGTTTGCGCACTTGAGCTGTTACAGCTCAAGAGGCTGTAGTTCAGAGGCACAAGGCCGTCCCTCCCTCTGTTT
>CAEMYA010000631.1:155463-171452 GCA_903131615.1 Diplodus sargus
ATGTAATAATACTAACTTAGAAACACATATTTTTTTTCCACAACTGAATGAGCAAGCTGTTTTCAGATGAAAATAAGATCCCCACTACACTGTTTGCAGCTAGAAAGGTGGAAGGGTCCATCAAATATGAACAGAGTGAAACAGATTGAAATGTGTTGTTGTTGTTTAAGGTCAGTTTGTTTATTCAGTTGATCCAGTCATGAAAACAAAGAGAGTTTGTTTATTTATGGTTTGACTCGGAGTAAAAATTGCTCAATGAAGATACTTCTATTCCAATTAAGGTTTCTTCCCCAAAACTACATAGTGCACCTTTAAAGTACGTCAGTACAATGCATTGATATAATTGACACCTAAAGTGCAAAAAGAAAATAGTCTGGCACACATTCCATCAATAACACAGGTTATGAATTCATAAATAATTTAGTGTCAGTCAGTGCTGTAATTCAGAGTAGTTTAAATATTCATCGGTACAGTCCAGTTAAGTCCTTCACAGTCTAAAAAGCGTTTGCTCTTCTCCAAATGACACATATTTGGAAAGTTGTGTCATAATGAACAGGGATTTAATGGCGCTGACAGATCAGCCCCAAGATTAAAATCAACACGTGCACTGAGCATTGCTTGAGCATTACAGATATCTCATGGAAGAGCTGTAATCAGTTTCTCAAGCTTTACTAAATTAAAATCACATTAGAAATCACAGTTAATTCAAGCAAACAAAGTTTGTTTGTTTTTATCTAATCTCATAAGCAAGGCATTCCTCATTTCTTCTTGTTTCTCTGCTGTATCTTATACTCTGCCATCTCTATATTTTTCCTCTTCTCTCTTTCACTCTCATTCTCACAGTGACTCATGCATCACCCTACAGCTCCTTTTCGGCTGTCAGATTTTCTACAGTTTCACTGACTCTAATCCAATTCAGAACCAAATCCCAAAACGCTCAACCCTGTAGGCTGCCCTTCGCAATGACCCCCTCACCATTTACATTTACCCAGAATTCTTAGGGATCTTGTATGTTTTCAGTTCTGCCAGTGACACAGTTGGGCCCAAGAGTTTCTATAAATATGACTGGGCTCTAAGGGACTCAAGTAATGGCCACTAGAGTACTGAATGTTTGCCACCTAGGTCAGCCTGGGTCAGGCTATCAAGAGATATAGATGTACATAAGGAGGCCACTGGGGGTATTAAGTCATATGCCAGTGATGTGCCTTATAAACCCTCAACTCTTTATCTGAATTTGCATTCAACTTTTTACATAATATATACAGTTATTATATTAAAACCTTATAAAGTCAATATGCGATATTGGAGTTGTGTTTCCATACAACTAGCAATTAAAAAAGTACAATAATTACTCTTCCCCTAGCTCTGTTTTGGTCTCCACCACCTCCTGATGGAAATATCTGGTTCTTAAGTTGTGATAGTGGCTTGCTTTTTGGTGCTGGGTAGGTAGTTTATAGTGGGTTCATCAGAAATTGTTTACTAAAACAGCTGCCTGCTGTGACTGGAAACAACAACCTGGTCTCAATAATCAGCATACAAATAACATGGCACTTAATACTTACAAATTGGATGACGTGTATACACCAAAGTCCAATATGGCTTGCTGGTGATACACAAAGCCTTCCTTTTAAATGCAAAGTATTTAGTTTCTGTTCCTAGGGATCTCACAATCAAAACAAAATGAAGGGCAAATAAAGTGTAGGAGTTGTTGTATTCTGTATTAAACAACCACCAAAGTTTGGTGGTATTGAGGAAAGGTTTTTAATTTCTAAGCCAAGTGCAAAGTGAAAGGCAACTAAATGAAATGTTAAGTAAATTCAAGAATTTTCTCTGGGTTTAAACAATGGTTTAAACATTTAGGATAACATACAAACACAGCTCAACATAAAATATTTTATACATTTTAAAGCAGAAGGTTTACATACTATAGCTTTAACCTCGGTAGAGAGCAGATCCATAATCATTTCAATATTATCAAAAATAGAAATTTGGTTATGTTAAGGAAAAGATTGTAAGTTAAATGTTACCTGTGTCAATTTAATGATGCAAGTCAGTGTCTCTTGGGTGAAAGTTTGTTTGACCAGTCCATCAACCCAAGTCACTGCTCTGCCTGAAGTGTCTTGCTCTATCTCATATGCCTCCTGACATTGGTCATGCATAGTAAATGGTAAATGGTTTGCATTTTTATAGCGCTTTTCCAGTCTAACAACAGCTCAAAGCGCTGTACAATACATGCCACATTCACCCATTCACACACACATTCACACACTGATGACGGAGGCTGCCATGCAAGGCGCCAACTGCTCACCAGGAGCAATTTGGGGTTCAGTATCTTACTCAAGGACACTTCGACATGCAACTAAGGGGAGCCTGGATTCGAACTGGCGACCTTCCGATCACTGGACGACCTGCTCTACCCACTGAGCCACAGCCGCCCATAGTATTTGGACGAATCCATTTTCCATAGAACTTAATGAGAAGGACTGGTATGTCACCTGCAGGCACAATTGGATTTGGCATATGCATTGAAGCGACTAGGCAGGGGGAATATGTTAATGAACTATGAGGGGAACCAAAGAGACCTGTCAGAGTAACTTGCTGTTTTCAGTGTGTTGGTTGTTTGTTCGGAGGTTGTTGTTTGCTGTCGAAACGTGAACTTGAAAATTACGCACAAATAACGGAAAGAAGGAAAATGCCTCCCAAAATAGGCATCCATTGGCATGCTCATACCTACAATCTACATGTGATGAGTCAGACAAGGAGACAGCTATCTGCAGGTTAACACAATGAGCAACACTTTTCACATTACACTCATGTTCTTCCTTGATTATAATAATAATAATGGTGCAGCTGGAAACGTTATATCGGTTCAACTTAGATGTGACAGTCTAGTTTAATGAGCTCACATCAATTATATTTTGTATGTTTCTTGTTACTTGTACATTTATTTGGGGACCACATTTCTCATAGAGCTAGAAGCCTCCAATTTTTTCCTCCTTAACATGTTGGAAGTGATTCTTTACCCCATCTGCCTTTCACTCCCTCCACCATCTGCCAATGCCAGAAAATCTGAAAAGCTTGAGCTTTATTTTGCTGGAAAAGCTGTGTCCTCATCCAAACAAGCTCCAAAACTAGTTTATAAGCTCCAGCTAATTCTGAACAGGTGCCAAGCAATAAAAAAGAAAATCTGACCTGCAGAAGCCACACTTTCAATACTAACATCACTTAATTCTTTGAATCCTGCCACAGTTTGAAAAAGTTATTTGGTGATGCTAATATGCAACGGATTTTACGGATTTTCTGCCATTGTAGAGCTGCTTTTTCTTGGATATATGTTTCTTCATGTTAAAGTCTTATAAACCACATTCTGCCATATAAACAGATATCTGAACTATTTTCAGCCACTCTTTGGTGGAAGAAACCCAACTGAAAGGCTTCAAAAAGCAGTTGCAGAACAGAGGGTTTATATATGATTGAGACATCGCACAGACAACAGGTCATCAGCAGAATCACAGCTACATCTTTTTACAAGGTTATGCACTCACACAAGTACTGAATTAATATTTTAATTCGAGGAAATGATTTACAGTCTTTGAGGAATCATCTTTATTTTGTCAAAGACTGCATGGTGAAAGCTGGATCTGGACAGATTTTGATTTATGACATTTACTCGAAACAATAATAAACCATAATAAAATGGCAGATTTTATTGGAGGATTACAGCTTTAAAATACAGAGAATTTTCTTTAAAATGTAATATATATTTATAGTTGAAAAATCTGATTTTTATCCACTCCCTCTCAGAGAAGCTGAATCTGTTTGTCACTCCAGTGGAAGCAAAATCAGGTCTGCATCATCTGATACATGCTTAAATATCTTACAAGCCTGCCGTGTTTGTGAGCCAACGCTCTGAGCGGCTCCGGCTCCTGACACACCTCTCCAGTAGATCACACCAGACCAGTTCCCCCACTGCAGCAACACACAACTGGACTGTAATTATTAAACAGAGAGACAGCGAGGAAGAGGGGCTGATGGGTAAAGGCAGACTGATAAATACACAAAAACAGAGATAGGCTTGTGGACGGATAATAAGGTAGACAGACAGAGATAGTCACCAGAGCACCAGATGGATGGGCAACAAGACAGGTTGACAAATAGCAAGGCGACCAGATTGACAGATTCGAAACACCTTAAACTAGGCTCCGCTATACCACTGAAATGCGATTTCCAGCAATGTATTCAATTTGTGTGTTCTCTCAACGCAAGGACTAAAGGAATATGAAAAAATGTCAGCCTCCTTAATGTATTTCTTCCTTTTTTCATTAATTTGATGGCAGACTAAACAGAGCGGATAGGAGTAAGGGTTTGTAGTTGCTGTGGCAACGGCCTGCTCTTTGTTAAAGGCTACATTCCTGGCATCTGATGTTTCTGCGCTGCGATCAATAAAAACCCCAGCCTGCAGGGACTGATGAACGGACTGGGGCTTTTGCCAGGCCAGACAGGACTGGGAAGAGGGAAGGAGTTAGGTGGAAGATGTGTGAACAGGAAGACGGGGAGATAAAACAGTGATACAAAGAAGAGGGATGGAGGGAGAGATGTGGAGATGTGAGCAGTGCAGCTGCTGAGCCTGGCGGGGGGGGAGTGCGAGAGGAGTGAGTGCATGTGTGTGTGCTCTCTGGCTCCTTCTGCCTCATCTCCGCTATTTTCTGAATGTCACTCACTTCACTATCAAAGTAAGGAATGTTACTGTCTGTGTGCTTATCGTCTGCTTTCCTCTGCAGGATTTTGCTTCGCCGTGATTGACAAGAACTCTGTAGGCAGTCAAACGCTTTCTTGAAGGCACCGTATTTTTTCTCGCATTATATTTTTCATTCAAATTTTCTCCACGGACAGATGTATCATACGTTTTGCACACCTAATTGGCAAAGGTAGCCATGGGCAGAATGACGATACTGCTGGCAGGAAGGCAATTATGGTCACCCTCTCTGTCTACTTAGCATCTGTCAATTGGACAACCTGTGGCTGCTGGAACAGGTATTTCTGTCCAGGTCTGTTTGAAGACGCATGGCTCTCGGGGAACATAATGTTTTACAGTTGAACTTTGCATCGTTAAACTCATTACTCTGTTGTTATCTTCTCCTCTCATAGAACTACCCTATAGGTCTGGAAACTGGAGCCACACTTGACTGGGTAAATTAATAAAATGTTAAATAAATACACAAAAGGAAAACAAAATATATGTATATAGATATACATTTTATATATATATATATGTATATAAATATAAATTTTATATCTCTCTATATATAAACATTTTTATATCTCTCTATATATAAACATTTTTATATCTCTCTATATATACACATTTTTATATATATATATATATATATATATATATATATATTTATATATATATATATATATATACACATATAAGAATCTATAACTTTAACGTTTATTAATTATGCAATAGATGCATCCTCTGTATAAAAATGCACAAAGCAGGTTCGTGATAAATATAGAAACACAGTCTATTCAGTCTGATAGCAAACAATGAGCCAGCGAGATGAGTCACTATGATGATTACTTATTAAGCATTATTAAGTTTACATTCATCCCACTGGGTTTATGCACCTGGCAAACACGGCTGCAAACTCTGTGGATTCACTTACAGAACCGAACACAAGCTGCCATTTCATTTCATATTGAGTTTGTATTTTAATTTTGAACACTTGCCACTTAGTCCATTCAGCCCCCCACCCACTCAAACACAGACACATATATACGCACCATTATCACTGATGCAAAACACAGAGTCACACACATGCAGCAACAAGAAATCCACATGGGCATTTAAACATGTTGCACTCTAACAAGGGTAATTTCTCACCACTGGACTGAGACATCCTCATGAAACATCCCCAGTTAGCCTGCAACCTTTTGTGCTAACACAGTGATGAACATTTACATTTCTCTGCAGCTGGCATTTCTCTCTCCATGCTTTGAGTTTAATTCCATCTTTGCAAGGAAAGGAGACAGTTCATTAAGGGAGAAAAGACTTGGCAGTTTAAGAAGACATAAAGTGTAAAAGGTTGAAAAATGTAAGGCGGGGGGCAAAGAGGTGCAAATTGAGCTGAGTTGAGTGCAGAGTGTTCTAACCTTTTTTGTCCACGTATTGTGTCTTGCAGGGCTTGTTCGTGATGGTGCTCTGTATGGAAAAGAAGCTGTGCCATGATAGAGGGCAACGCGGGTAAAAGAGACATGCGACACCCAGCCCTGCACCACTGCCACCTCTTCATGGGCGGGGCCTTGCTGCTTCTCCTGGTCAGCCCAGCTCTAGGCTGCCCCGCCCGATGTGAGTGCTCTGCCCAAAGCAAGTCAGTCAGTTGCCACCGCAAGCGCCTGCCAACCATCCCTGAAGGCATCCCCATTGAGACACGCGTCCTGGACCTCAGCAAGAACAAGCTACGCATCATCACACCAGACAACTTCTCCTCATTCCTGCAGCTGGAGGACCTGGACCTTAGCGACAACCTCATCAGTGTGGTTGAGCCAGGCTCATTTCGTTCTCAGCTTGCTCTGCGTTCACTCAACTTTCGCAGTAACTTGCTTCAGCTGGTTCCTGCCGGCGTGCTGTCAGGCCTTTCCAATCTTACCCGCCTTGACCTCAGCCACAACCGACTGGTGGTTCTCCTCGATCATGCCTTTCAAGATCTGCGCAAATTGTCATCCCTAGAGGTGGGTGATAATGAGCTGGTTTTCATCTCACAGCGGGCCTTTACAGGATTACTTGGACTCCAAAGTCTAACCCTGGAACGTTCCAATCTGACTGTGGTCCCGACTGATGCTCTGGGACATCTGCACAGCCTGGTTGAACTGCACATGCGCTACTTGAGCATTGGTTTCTTAAAGCCATTCTCCTTTAAGAGGTTATCGCGTCTTCGCAGACTAGACATTGATTACTGGCCCTGGCTGGACACACTGCCTCCCCACTCATTGCACGGCCTCAACCTCACAACGTTGTTCATAACCAACACTAACCTGTCTGTGTTCCCAGGTGCAGCACTGCGCAACCTGCTCTACCTCACACATCTTAACTTGTCCTACTGCCGCATCCAACACATCCATCAGGGAGAGTTGGGTCAACTCCCACACCTGGTGGAGCTCCGCCTCCAAGGCGCTCATTTGGTTTCTATTGAGCCCTTTGCATTTGTAGGCCTCAAATCCTTGCAACTCCTGGATGTGTCACACAACAGTCTGGACTCTCTGGAGAGGGGAGTGTTTGCCTCACCAGACAGCCTCCAGAGGCTCTGTCTGGGTGGAAACCCATTAGTGTGCGACTGCAGATTGCTTTGGCTGCTCAATAGCCACAAGCCACCTTCTTTGCAGGTTGTGGATGACCAGCCAGAGTGCAGCGCCCCTGAACACCTCCTGGGGAAAACTCTCCGTGACCTCAAGGAACCACTGGTTTCAAGGTACATGACCTGCACCAAACCAAGGATTGGACCCAACACTACCCAGCTGCTAATGGCTGATGAGGGACAGCCTGCCCACCTGAGCTGCATGGCAGAGGGAGCTCCTCGGCCCTCAGTGGTCTGGATTACACCCCACAGACGCTACATCACAGCCAAGAGCAGTGGTAGGGTTGAAGTCCAACCAGACGGTACCCTCGAGATCAAGGCAGCAGAGCTGCATGACAGTGGGGTTTACTTGTGTGTTGCCAGTAACCCTGCTGGCAACGCTAGTCTGTCAGCCTCTTTAGCTGTAAAGAGCCTGGGCATTGGGGACAGATCACACTATATCAACAGGAGCACTAACTATCTGACAGACTCTAACAGCACATGGGGGAATGGGACAGTACTGTACAACATGACAGTCCCTATAGATATTAAGACTATCATCATATCTACAGCCATGGGCTGCCTGTCTTTCTTGGGTGTGGTCATCTTCTGCTTCCTGCTTCTGTTTGCCTGGAGCCGAGGAAAAGGGCGCCATAAGAGCAACTTTGATATTGAGTATGTCCCTCGCAAATCCAACGGGGCATCAGCAGAGGCAACAGAAAGCAGTGGCCCACGACGGGTCAACATGAAAATGATTTAAAAATGTTGCAGACTGATTCATACGATAGCAAGGTCAAAACAACAAAATGCCCACATATCAGCAGAATTATTTTATTTTCTATGACACAGTGGATTTGTGACAAATGAAAGTGATGTACTAATATAGTGGGTGTCAATATGACAGTGATCTAGTGAAAAAGTGGGCATGTGAATATAAAAGTGAAACCGTGGACGTGTTCATATGAAATAATGTTCTCATATAGTACATTGAGTATAATACTATAACCAACATATCAATATGGGAGTGATGTAGTGATGCACTAGGCACGTGTTTCAATGGTGATGTGATGAGTAATGATGTTGTTGGTTCACCATGACAACAAGGTGACAGAGGGAGCCACCGGGAGTGACAGGGGACATCTTTGTATGGCAGTAGAGCCATCATCACTGCAACATGTCAGGACTAAATTGTCTAATACCCATATTAGCTGCAGTGTGAAAGGTGTGTTTATGTGTGTGTGTGTGTGTGTGTGTGTGTGTGTGTGTGTGTGTGTGTGTGTGTGTGTGTGTGTGTGTGTGTGTGTGAGTGCATCAGTGTGTGCATGTTGCATTCGTGCATTTCTTTGTGCATGTGCACGCATTGCCTTTCTTGTTGGACGGAACAATTAAAATGAATTATAGGGTCCAAAGCATTTTTCCAGGCCTTTGTTCTTGTTGGTCATTGTGATGACAGTATTGTCACTATTGAGTAAAACAGAGAATTATCTATGTTTGTATGCAAAATCACAGTTATTATATTCAAGAGAAATGCTGCATACATTTTGAAGTGGGTCCTCCTTGGAATGACTCCAACATTATATGGGGATTTTTCTAAACTCAAGGATATGTTAAACACACAGAGTAGTTACAATGTGAAGTCTGAGCTTTGTCTTAGAGTTCACTTTCTAGCAACACTTCTCCTGAGAAATAGCAGTGGTCAGTATTGTTATTACTCTGGAAAAGCTTTTAGCTATAGAAATGGCATGTTAAACTTATTTTATAACATAATAAATCACGTGCAGACTTTCCTGCCAGACAAATCCCGTGAAATAAAAGAGTCGATGGTCTGACTCAATGGCAAAGATTTAATGGCCAGTGTCCTCTTTGGGCTGCGACAAAGTTGAGATTCAAAGTTTTTTGGGTTGAATTTCCCCACTCTCTCATTTTTCTTTGATCACACAAATTCAAGCTAGCGTGTCCGGATTCCTCCCTGGAGCACTGGGTATTTATTAGATGGCAATTTTGAAAGTTGTAGTGGAATCTTGTAATGTTTTGTTATTTTTTTTGGTTTGTTTGTTTTTTTGTTATTTGTTTTTTTTTTTGCTGCAAATGTTTTAAATGTTTAGAAAAAGACAGTAAAACAATTAAGGGCAGTTCTTTGTAATGCAGGGAAGTGGGTGTTAACTTGTGTGATCCTGTTGTGATAAAATGTTCAAGGTTGTAAAATTGTTTTCATATGGAAAATTTATGGGTATATTTTCAAAAGGAAATAAATCTTAATCATACAACATCATGAAATCGGCGTTACAGTGGTTAAAAAGTGTATTTACTGCCTTTACAGATGTAAACATTTCTTTTGAAATCTTTTCCTATGAATTATTTTGTCTAATTATAATATGTTATAATTATAAAAATCTAACTCTAAGATGTTCCTGTAAACATCTCATATTTTTCTGTCACACAATATTGTATTACAGTCTTGACTTTATCCAACTTTTTTTACTATTTACAAGTCATATAGTAAATATTGTGTTGTAACTCAAACATTGCTACAAACATTCATAGTTGATAGTTCATGAATCATTATTTATCAATGAAAATAAAATACATTTTCACTGATTTTTTATTGTATTAATGAAGTATTGCTAAAGACAATAATAGAGACCCCAGGAAGAGTAGCTTCTGTGGTAATACAGAAGCTAATGGGGATCTTAATAAGCAAACAAACAATACCCAGAGGATACGTTTGACTTGGGTAAATAATGCCCCCCACAGAGTGAATGTTGGTTCCTTACCAGTTTAAAATGTGAATTTGTCAAAAATGACGTCATGTCTCTAAAAATAATATGACATTCTCATCAGTATCACCTGTACTTTGTGTGAAGTGCCATTTAGCATATATTAGCATGTTTAGGGTTCGGGTTAAGGGGTTAACACACTATAAACTAAGATGGTGGACATGTGACATCTCGAACCATCAGCATGCTAACATTGTCATTGTGAACCTGGTCACTACCTGTTGTAATAAGCCATCTTAGGCAGTTGGTACTGCAACACCTTGGACAAACCACACATAGAAATGGATAAATCAGTGACATTTGTTAAGTTAATTGTTAAGTTAATTTATGATTATATTTGCTAACGAGGATGGTGCATGGTTGTCATAGCATAGCATTTTTTTTATTTGAAGGGAACTTTATTGACATGGAAATCATTAAAATTTAGTCAAAAAGCCAAAGCATAAAAGTAAAGTTTCTCTAAAATTACCCAAATTTCCAGAACCACAAAAATGAGAAACAAGTGGTGTAAAGAGTAGAAAAATACAAATAACATCAATATGAAGATCATAAAATATGCCATGCTATGAAAATAATCATTAGCAGATTTAAGCACTTGACAAATTTGGGGTGCTAATAAAGTTGTGGTTTGTCCAAGTGGTCTTGTTGGGTAGCGGTTAGCTGCTAGTGTGGTAGACTCTATTAACAAGAATATTTCCTATCTTTAAACCAAGTCTTTCCTGCTTGTTTTTCACACAAATCACATAGTGTACATAGTCTAGTTTGGACATGGCACATCTTCTCACACAGTTACAAAGACACAGCAGTGCTGACAAATTCTGTATTGCATAATATTCATGCTGCTCGAGATGACACACCCTGGCTGTGATTGTGCACGACACATCCATGTGGTCCAGATGGTAATTGGAAAACTGTGTCTCCATGCAGCTTTTTGCTATATACTGATATACTGATACACTGATCAGAAAACATAAAAACTGGGACACATGAAGGAAAAACATCAGAATTGGGACACTTTGAGCTGCAGCAAATATGTAGCCTATATAGCTGGTAAGCAAGCAAAACACACCACATCACATCACCTGATTCCAAGTCAAGGAGAAAACCTGTGTGGCCTTTGCTGCTTCACCTGACAATCAAATAAAAGGACATTTTAATTTGCCATCCTGCTGGAACAGAAAGCGTCTTTTTTAGACAGTGCTTGATGCTATCATGCTAATGGTAAAAAGACTTTCTGTCTTTTGTGTGTGAAAGCTCACTGGGAATATTCAGGGTGCTGCTGTGGCACTGTGGAGACAAGATCAAAGTCCCTCCAATAGGCTTTAATTATTTTTGATACAGCCTCCTTTTTACAAAGAGAGTGCTGTAAACAATGGAGAGGAAATTTAATGAATCTATTACTGTCTAGTAGGTGGATTATTTTAAAAATCGGTTCTTTAATGATTCTAGCTCATACATGCAGTTAACAGTGTGTAATTTATATTTGCATTTAAAAGATTACCCTGCTGAGTAATCTGGAGAAGAAACATGACATCATTATCTTCGTTTAATACCCCTGATCATAACCCAAACCATCACCTAATATACCATCATCCAAATATACGATGCCAGCACTAAGGGAGTGTTTGGTTTTGCTCAAGTAGAGGTATTCATGCTCAGGGCCATGCTCCTCTAAATCAATAATTTCACACATAAAGGATCTGCATAAAGAATTTGTCACAACCTAGTAACCACATCAGAGAGCATGAATCAAAATGGACCAGACTTTGCAAGCCTGTGTGCTGCATCAGTGAGAGTTTCACTTGGTTGTTTAAGAGAAGCGTCATCACACCAGAAATCCAGGTTTACAGCGATGGACACGCCTCTCTTAATGCATCTTTGACCCATCTGCCAATGATTGAAATGAAAAGAATATCTCCAGTTGAAGTCACAAGGTCATTCTTTCCCATGAGAACATCTTTCTTCAACTGCAAATTTGACTTTAGTACTTTCTACATCCAAAAACCTGAGCTGATGGGAAGTGACTGATGATATGCCTGCATAACAGATCAGATCAGATCCAGCATAAATACATACCTGTATTTTAAGGGTAATTTGTGGGTTTTAGAGACATGGGGGAAGGGCTTTTTATTTTACAACTAAAAGGAAAAAAGACATTTGTAAAGGAGCAATTTGTATACAATATTTATCTGCAATTAGTTAGTTATCTTTTTTATTTGAAAGTGACTCGAAAGTGAATCGCAAAAAAAATAACTGTAGTGCAACATCCTGGGTATTGCTGATAATGTACAGATGATAATGAAAAGTCAGTTGCTAATCGAGCTGACCCACAGAGATGGCAGGTTCAGGCCATGCAGGACCACATGGGCTCTCGGTAAGTAGCTGTAATAGCGTAATGCTACAGCCTGTTGGTTCTGATGGGGCTGGTGTTGTAACATTGTAATAGAGGCTGCCGCACTGTAGCCACTCTGTTGAATTCATTTCCTCCAACCATTCATCAATGAAGAAGTGCAGTCTTTTTACTGTACATCATTTATAGTACATTACTGCAATTGCATCCAGTACTTTAAGTATTCTTCTCATCAAAAACTAAGAGATCAAATACTTAGGAGGAGGGGCATTTAGACAGTTACTTCACTGAAAGTTTTCACTATATTTAAAAAAAAAAAAAGAAAAAAAAAGGCCCATTTAGACCAGAAGTAAGCATACACTTATTGGTGTAAAAACTTTTACAAGTAAAACAGATGGAGCCCCAGATTTATAATTGTGTTTACAGCTCTTAAAATTGCAGCTTGGCATCTTTCACAGTGCTGGGAATGTTTTCATCTGAAGCATCCACAAAATATTTCTCTGTAGCATATAAAAAAGAAACCAGACGGGAAGCGAGCTGATTTCATGGAGAAGATTAAAAACATTCAGTAGGCTTTTATGACAGTTTTGAAAGAACAAGAAATAACACATTCCTCTTATAAATCTATAAATACTCTCAATACAGTGGAGGATTTTTATAATACAACTAGCCTACAGGTCTGGTATGACCAGTAATTCTATAGCAAATTAAAGCTAACTTTAAGTAGTAGTGTTTAATTGACATTATTCACTGTAGTCGCCCAAATTTTTGACTTTCCACACTTGTGTAACAGTTTACATTTATTCAAACCAAACACAAAGTGAGTTTTGCCACGTGATATTCTCAAAACTGACTAACTTTAGTCCGTGTTTATTTGCCCCAACACAAAGGCTATGTACCGACTGTGCAGACATTAGCTGTAAGATAGCTAGCAGTGTATGCGTGAATTGTGTTTGTGTGGGTTTGACGAGTCATCTGTGCAATAGTGCACACTTTTATTAAAGAGACTCAGTGTAACAATTTGTAGCAGTCTGCATGTATCAATCACTTTTTTTATTGGCTACATGTGAGCAGATTGTAATGTGAGGGTTCTCTCAGTACAAGCCTAGTATACAGGTACTAGTCATTAGTTAGCCGTTACTCTGCCCCCTGAATTCAACAGGTAGGCAATACTCACATGCTGTACCTTAAATGCTGATGGATTGTGGATTTTTTTGAGAAGGATTCAAGTTGGATTATCCACTACAGTCTGTGACTGATGCACGTTCTTGAGTGCTTCCTCTCAGTTCCTCTCTCTGCTTTGCTAACAGATAGCAACAGTTGCTAATGTTCGTGTAGAAATGAGGCCGCTAAGATAAACGACCAGCGTCCAGCACAACATAGAAGTTCCACAGAGCTTCTTTAAAGATGAGGCACCTTCGTATTGCGTTGCTTAGGATGAAATTGCCTCCAATCGCATCTGTCTATTGACTTGCATACGCAAAAGTGCAAACCTCTTACATTTGGTTTTTGCTCTATACATTTCAGCATGTACTGTCATTCTGCAATAGTTTCTTGTAGCCACATTTAATGCTGTTCATCAACATCATCACATAGTCAGCCAAGACTATTCTGAAGTCAGTACTTCAAAATGTAATGTAAATTTTGACCTAATTTCCAGAATATTTGCAAAAGGAGACATTATTGTGCATTTCTATCCACTACTGTTGTGCAAAAATAGGAGCTGGCTGCATCAAGATGAACAGCCGGTGGCTACAGATACTCCAGTCGACTGCCATAACACCATTTCAGAAGATGGCTTAGAGACTTTAGGCACTGGAAAACCATGTAAAAAAGCATGATGGATGAATAGTATTCATGATTGTTCCATGTATTAATTACATTTTTTTCAGTGGAGTGACAAGTTGAGTTGAAGTCATATGCTTCATGCACATCATGTACATCATAATCTTGTTTTACATTTAAATTTTCAGGTTTCAAAAACCCGGGTTGTTGAGCAAATTTAAAGTTTAAAATGTATATAAAAACTGCAATAATGATCAAAACATACTTTGTGACATTGTTGCAGCAATTTCCTTTTCTGCGCAGATGTTATAATGCCTCAACCTAAGGAGCATTGAATTTAAATCTCATTTGTCATTGAAAATGAAACTGTCACGATATAATGTTCTGTGGTGGATTTTTGTGTTTGGGGTTGTTTGCTTTTTGTTTTGCTTTCAGAGGTGCACTGAGAAGCTGGGTGGAGTTCTCCACTTCACTGGAGCTGCTGACTCACACGCACCTGCAGCAGGTTGGCATCAGCACACGCTGATAAGCCAGAGCTCAATGCTACCTGCTGCCTGACGATTTTGTCCGTCAGACGTGGTAGATAGCTCAATCAAGACCTCCTTCTTGAGTTCTACCAGAGCTTTTTTAGGTTCTTTCATTCAAGACCTTATACTGCTTTGTTTTGTCGACAGTGATCGCCTGCATTCCTGTTGTACCTCTTCCAGCAGCCCAGCTCTCAGCACCTCTGATGCAAAGAGCTTTGCGCTCGCCTGAGCGTCCACTCGTCACGCAGTCCACCAGCACCACCGTGAGCCACTTCTCCGCCTCCTTCCACCTGTCAGACTGAGGCCACATCCACACGGGCAAAAACAATCTTTTTTTCTCCGTCTTCCTCGTCATCATTTTAAGAATATTTGCGTCCACACGGCACCACTGACAACGACCGAAAACGCTGTAGTTCATATTCCAGGCCTATAGGTGGCGCTTAGTGTTGTTTTTGGCAGCCTATTTTAATTTTAGTTTTAGTCTAGTCTTTGTGTAAAACAGTCATTTTAGTTTTTATTAGTTTTAGTCATGTTCATACTCTTTTTAGTCTAGTCATGTTTCAGTCGACTAAAGGTCTGAGCATTTTAGTCTTATTTTAGTCAGAATTATCCATGACTATTTTCGTCTAGTTTTAGTCGACGAAAACTGATGACATTTTAGTCTAGTTTTAGTCAAAGAAAATTGTACTTAAGTCTCTTTTTAGTAATGCAATTTCTATCTACTTGTCTTGCATTTGCTATGTTGTACCCTTCTCCCCTCATAGGTCAGTATCATTTGGTAACAGCAGCACACACAGACACACACCTCATGTTATTATTCATTCTTTTTTCAATGTATTTTCTTTTTTGTTTGTATTTTTTATGCATTACTTGTTTTGTTTTCACACACACACACACACACACACAGGGCTGGCCGACTGTTCATGGAGAAGCGTCTGTCCTCCCGACCGTCCTACCGACTCTTCCTCACATTTCTGCCCTTCTGTCACCGGCAAAAAACGTTAACTCACCGAGTGTTTGTGATGAAAATAAATCAGCCCTTCAGACCGAGACTTCGGTGAACTTTCCCCCAGAAATCAGCCTCTGTGAGTTAGACAGCATCCAGTTTACTGATTACGATCATGTAATTATGTAATTTAGAGCGAAAAACGTAACTTTGTCACTTTCCAGTATGTCAATCACTACACATTATAACAGTATCCATATGATT